>JACEFZ010028415.1:75000-100000 GCA_014155875.1 Cepaea nemoralis | reverse complement strand
GGGCAGTGTGTGTAGGGTGGGGGATGTGCGGGAGGGGGATGGGTCGGTTGGTGGGGTATGTATGTGTCCCTGGGTGTGTGTGTGTGTGGGTAGGTGGGGGTGTGTGTGTGGGTGGGGTGATGTATGGGTAGGTGGGAGATAGACCTCATAACATGGTAATTTGCCTTGTTTATGTTTACAACATTCATTTCACAATGTTTATTTTTCTTCCTATGTAAATGTATAATGCTCTTGATGAACGAAAGACGAGTGATTGGAAGGGCCGAATGTGAGACGGGCCTGCGTGCCCAATTTGTGACCCTTTTAAAATAAAGTTGATTTGATTTGATTTGATGTGATTTATATTTTGTCTGTTTGTCTGTCTGTCTGTTTGTCTGCCTGCCTGCCTGCCTGCCTGTCTGTCTGTGTGTCTGTCTGTCTGTCTGTCTGTCTGTCTGTCTACTTTTATTCATCTACAATTAGAACTAATTCTATAGTTCGAATTGACCTGGCTAAATAACCCGTTGCAAAGGCTGAAATTCAATATTTAAAAATATTTAAAAAAAACATCCGCAAACTAATATTTATAGCACTTGTGGTTCTGGTGTACACACAATTTGAGTCTGGCTAAAAAAAACGAAAAAAAATAAAATAAAAGAACACCAGCAGTCTATAAAGTATCCTTTAGGCTACGTATCAGTCGTGGCTATGAGTTGCTTGCTGCATTCTGCCTTTGGGAGGAGGAATACAGAAAATAAATATCAAACTTCGAAATCAGAAGATTTTGACCCAAGTGGCACGGAATTAGAAATAGGACATCTATGCACTACAATGGATTTTATGCACTACACATAGCAAAAATTAATTTGCAGAAGAAGCAAAAATCGATGACAGAAACAGTAGAAAAAAGTGTTCGTGGCACGAACCTTTATTTATGTCCATGTGTGTGGACTCGCTTTCCCCTCCGCAGCCTCTGTGGCGAAGTGGTAAAGCCGTCTGCGTCGAAGGTTGTGGGTTCGATTCTAGGCTACGTCTTTCGGTTCACGAGTGCATTTTTTCTCGGAAACTTCTGGGGGTCGTCGTCGTAGCTACGGAGTTCGTGCGTTGTGCAACGCTTTCGGCAGGCCATCCTGCTGAAAGAGACCGAGTCATATGGGATAAAACCCGGGGTAATGAAGTCGATCCTCTCGACTTTTAAGAGTTTTTTTTTTTTTAAGGTAAAGGAAACCTTCGCATCATGAGAATGTTAAAGTCAGAAATTAATGTATGTACAATGTCACTTACCAAACATCCCGCCTTTGTTTGGCACAGTTGCTACAGTTGTTGAACTTGTTGTTGGCGTGGTAGTGGTGGTTGTACTTGTTGAAGTTGTAGTAGTGCTTGTGACAGTTGAGGTGGCGGTTGATGTCGTTGATTCCGAGGAAGAACTAAAAGAGACAATATTTTATGTTATAATACACTACTCATTTTCTATGGAAGATAATTGCCCGATAGACGCATATTTCTTACACAGAACCAATTTTAACATATATCTGCGAATCTCGGACAATTAGTAAACAGGCGAACAAATCCCCGGAAGCCCCGGAGATGTGGTAACATAGAAGAAACCTGAAAATTAATTGGACAACCAAAATGAGCAATCTGGACATTTTGAGGGAGGCTAAGTCACAAAGACAACTTATCACAAACATCAGAAAGAGGCAGTCATAATTTTTTGGCCACGTTATGAGAAGACAAAAATTGAAGCATGTGGTGACCACCGGAGAAATTTGTGGAAAGATAGATAGATGAAGACAGTGGGAAAATATTCTTGACAGTCTTGTGTCATGGCACGGAAGGGAGCCAACATATGAATTGAACCATGCCTTCAGTAATTCGAAACTTTAGGAGGAGCGTGATCGGCCATTGGATATGGTTGATGAAGAGCCACATCTTTGTACTTAAAAGAGAATTTGCTGCTGCCGGGCTTATAATAAGGTGTGAAAAAACCACAAAATATGAAGTAAGTACCCATTTGTGTTGTTCGTTTATATATTTCTAATCGTTATGTTCTCGTTATTCTCTTGATAAAGAGTTCGGTCGAAACGTTAGCTTGTGTCTGTGTTAACGTCTTTCTTCGAACTTCTTAGTCTTGTTGTGTGTTGGTTGCACTTCTGTTATACTCATGATCAAATATATGAAAAGATCTAATGACTTTGTCAATTCTTAGTGTCTTGGTGTCTCTGTTGTTCAAGAAGTATTTCAGCCCATGGGCGGGTCATTTCAGACTTCGGAAACATTCAAACATCCCATAGTTGCTTGACGTGTGCTGCTCTATTTAATTCAATAGATGTTGCTTTGATGGATCTGTCTGCATGGTTTATATATGTATTCTTTGGTCGTTGTTTCTCTTGTTCAAAGAATGTTGCCATATAGTACAACTGTTGTGTTTTTTCTTGTCTTACAATGTTAACAAGCCATGAAAACTGTCACCCTTGTTTTAAACACACAAGCCACAAACAATAAGTTGCACGATTTATTGCGAGACATATTTCGCTGCATCCCGCCGGGTGCATATATCGTATGAACTGAATAGATGAATTATATTTTGGCTGAAGTACATAACGCACACAGTTTCTGATACTGTTATAATGATATCCCCACAGTAATCGCAGTTACCGTGAAATCTTTCTGTCGGCACAACCCTGGTCTTAGATGTCTAATTGCTAGTATCTCAATGAAATTGAGTAATCGTTTATTGTTCGTCAGACGCAGTACATGAAATTCTAGTTCATTGTTAACTATGACCTCTATGAACTTTGTGGTCACAAAGGTAACAAAGAAAAGGTATTTTATAACATACTGCAATAATGCTTAGCTCAAAGAGAGAACTAAACGCAAGTGCTGGATAGGACACGCACTGAGAAAACTTGATAATTGATAAGTGGAAAGTTCGATCTATGGGACACGCAGGGTAAATTAAATAGACTTTACCCGTTTATGTTTTAATGTTTTTAAATATTCTAATTTCATGTTTTCTTTAGATCTTTTTGTATTGTTCCTGAAGATGAATATTATTATATTATGTGTCGTAGTATAAGTTTATACTTCTTAGTTTTCTACGAACAGTATGAAGATCCCCTGCCAGCTTGCTAGGTTAGTCGCAGGTTTAGGAATAAAATCTGACCACAGTGAGTCCATCCTCTATGGCGAGTCATAGTCCCGTTAGCCCATGACCTAATGGTAATGACTATAACAAAAGAAGAAAAAGCAACAACGATTCACCTAAACGAACATCCCTTGAAACAAGTAAAGAGTTTCAAGTACCTAGGAAGTATGATATTATCAAATGGCACCAATACTAAAGAATAAACATGTATCAATAACTACTAAGAAAGCACTTTACAACACAATCTTCCTACCAACTCCATGTTACCAATGCCTAACCTGGACAATGACAGAACAAGAGAAAAGAAGAGAGTAGTCGACGGATCAACATCCAACCCATAAGTGCTCTGTTCTACTCCTAACTCAAGCCTGAGTCCGGAGAATCTCAGCTCGTTGCGCGGACTCCGTAGCACCGGCGAGGATCTTGATATACTTTGGGTAGATTTTTAACTCGAAATTTTGCTTGTGCAGCGCCATTAGACTACTCTTTTTCCGACTTCCAACTGCCAAGGGATTTTTTGCGTGCGCAACAATACACACGGGCGTCCGATCTCATTACTCAGAGACCAGGGGAAATTTTATTACTAGAAGTCCACATGAAAAAAATCCGGACCCCCACCGGGGTTTGAATCCGGGACATCCAGCATTCGAGGCGGACACCATACCTCGAGACCACTCAGACATCCCCCCCCCCCCCCCCCCAAATAGAATTGAAACGAACAATCACAACAACAGACATGAGATTCCTGAGAAAACTACTGCAATGTATCAGTAAGAGATAAGATCAGAAATGAAGAAATCAGGGCTAAAGTGGGGTTTATAGCTGCACTAGATTTTATTAGAAGGCAGCAAGTCAAATGGTTTGGCCATGCAGGTAAGTTACCAACTAACAGTATACCACAACAAGCAATGATGGACAGACCAGAGGAAAGCAGAGGAAGAGACCGACCACGTAAACGATGGACGCAGGGAATAACAGAGTCCATGGGAATATCGATATATGAAGCCCATAAGCGGGCAATCTCCTACTGTTTATACTTCACCTCGACACCGCAAGGTGCAAGAGGAAGATTATGAGATGAGATGTGATGAGTAGTATAAGTTTTATTATTTTTTTATAATTTGTTGTTTATTTATTTTTTTTTTAAAATAATTTGTTGTGTGTTTTTTTTGTTGAAATCATCATTGATCTTTCCCCCAGTGATTTACATTTGCCATATAAGAGCCCGTTACTGGGTGTGTGCCGGCTCCGTGGTGACGGTTTTACGGACGCAGTTCATGATCCCGCATACCACGGTCGAAACACAGCTGCATGCGATTTGGCCGCAGACAGACTTGCGTTGGTTTTTTTTCCTGAAAATAGTATGGGTGCTGACGTTCAGAAAGCAATGATAAACTACTGAACATAAACTTGCCAAGAAATCACAAAGAGCCAAAACATGCTGGGGTTGACTGCGACGTCCTGTAAAGAAGACGCAACAAACTTTTTTATTAGGTGGGCACACTTTATCTGTGTTTAGTATCTCTCCCTGTTTTCGCAGGAGCTACACGTATCTAACTGTTTATATTTTTATTTTCAGTTGTTATACTCTACTGAAGCCGTTACTACCCTTATCAGATGACATTAACATTGATCAGAGTGAGTGCATGATTCAGGGTGAAACAATGGCGATTATCATAGAGTTCTCCCACAACTTGCCTCGAGGACTCACATTCCTGGCTATTGTACATCTATTATAAGATGTCTCCAGCATCTCTACTAGGAATTCCCATGTCTTCTTCTTCTTCTTTTTTTTTTTTTTTTTGGTTACGTGGAGGAGATCAACATATGCATTGTTATAATACATGCTCACTTCTTAGCTTCCCATTGCTATTTGAATTGCTTACAATTGCATTGTTTGTTTTATTATTGTGTTCACATACATCGATCTATCTGTGAGGTAGCTCAGCTCTCACAAACAGTCTGACCTCTTCTACTGGGTCTCCCCGACTGGTTTGATTAACATTTCTAGCCCAGCCTCTTAACAACCGTGCCTTTTCTTAAACAGGTCTCTTTACAGCTTGATGACATCCGTGTCGCAGCCGGTGGTCTGTACATATGTAACTAGCAAGAATATATAGATTATGGTCGTCACTGGGAAGAAGGAAATACCACAATGTGATATACGAGTAAATGGGCATATTCTTAAGCAAGTTAATCGGTACAGTTATCTCGGAACAGTCATAACATCTGATGGGAGATGCCTTGAAGAGATTAGAACCAGAATTGCCATTGCGAAGGTAGAATTTTGCAAGATAAAAAACATACTGACCAATAAAATGATATCAATTGAGACGAGAAAAAGAGTGTTGAAGTCCTACATAGAACCTGTACTTTTGTATGGATGTGAAGCGTGGACAATGAGCAGTCAGGCTGAAAAACATCTGATGGCCGTGGAAATGTGGTTTCTGAGGAAAATGCAAAGAATACCATGGACAGACAGAAAAACCAATGAACAAGTCCTACAAGAAACAAAAGAAGATCGTAAACTGATTAGAGTCATTAGACGTAGACAGTCCTCCCCCGATGTGTCTCCACCTTGTCGTAGTGGGGAAGCTTGCGTGTCCCATCGACCCCATGTGCTTGTCGATGGATGAAAAACTACATATCGGACAGCTTATGGGATAGGGACCAGACTAAGAGAGACACAACCTGCTGCTCTGCAGGTAGACTGAGGATAGCAGTCACTTAAGCAGACACTTAAACAAACGTCTCCACCGATAAATGGAGGTGAGATACTGGGCACGCTACATGCCCAGTTCAGATACTTGTCCGAAGGTTCTCAGCTGGGGGATATGAGGGATCCCCGGATGAGAGGGCCTGGTCGTTTCTCGCTCACTGCTGTACGGAGGTAAGGTGCTGAGCCGGCAGCACATGTAGCCTACCTCGTGAGCGAGTACTAAAAGGTGGAAAAACACCTCGGTCGCACGTTCCGATGAAAGTCTTTAACCGTACTCATGGAGTGAGTGTAGTCAAAGGTGGAAAATTGTCTCGATGACACGAAATGGAACGCCTGGCTTGCGAATCCATTACGTGGCAGACCGAAGGAAAAGCTTGCTGTGTGGAAGTCGAAATAAGAGTCTAACTTGTCTCGAACCTGAGGAAGGCTAACCTCATTAAAAATGCCCCCTGAAGCCGGAAGTGCCAGCCTACGGGTGGCAAAATAAAAATGGCACTACGCAACTACGTCCGAGTGAAATGTCTTTCGTGACCGGAAAAGCTCTAACTAGTCTTCCCTCGTGCTAGGAAAATCTACCTAGTTTCCGAATGCCGCTCTTGCTCGGAACAGCTCTGACTAGGTAGGTCTCCTAATGTCCTTCGTGCCTGGAACAGCTCTGATGGACACAAAGGACAAGCACATGTCTGAACCGAAAACTCGCTGAGTGGACACCGTCTGCAGACCGGTCTGGTTTGTGCGGGAACGGCCCGTGGTGAGCGAAATGCCCAATATATGGAAGTGAGGATTTAAAGCAGCCATGAGCAGGACGTGACGATTCCCTAGTTGAGCCCAGCACCAGGGCGCTATGTGTCGGCCCTGCAACTATGGAAGCAACCTTGGATGGCGAAAAATGCTATGGACTGTCCCTGCCTTCCTTTGAGGGATGACCGTTGTCTTCGACCGTTCCAACTTGGCCAGCTGGGTTGTAGATGGCACCACAAAAGTGAGAGTCTCCCAGGAATGCTACCTGGTCAAAAAAAAAGCGCTATAGTCGGATGTGTTGGCCTACGGGTTTCGGCCCAAGGGCGCATAACAGACACACAGCAATCACATCTGAAAATCACTCCGGATGAACGCAAAGAAGAAGACGTAGACAGTCAAAAATGTTTGGGCATGTTATGAGAAGAAATGACTTGGAGAACTTGGTGACGACTGGCAAGATCGAAGGGAAGAAACCAAGGGGAAGACCGATAAGTAAATACCTGGATGATTTGGCCACATGGCATGGCTGAGACGGGAACACGGAGCTGATCCACGACTCTGGTGATCGAGTGAGATGGCAGAACATGACCGCCCATGCTTATCGGCATGGCACATGTTGGATGGATGGTAACTAGCAATAATTCAGCATAGCCTAGCACATACGGACTTGCTGGTTGTGAGGATTGGTAATGTTTCCTTCACTGGTTCCAGGCCATGTGATCTTTTAAAATTGTTTTATTTGCCTTGGATAAAGACTTCGGTGAAAAGGTAACCTGTACTTGTGTCTGTTTTCACCTTCATCTCTCGTCCTATTATTGCTTTATGTTTTATTCGGACTCCTGCTAAGGATGTGGCTTAATAGGGAAGACGCCAGTAGGTGAAACAAGTTTGCATTCTGCTGTGTCTAATTTTGTGTTCTATTACGTTCTATGCCGGCTTCGTGGCTTAGAGGTTAGCGACTTTTCTCCGTAATCTCGTATACTCTCGTCGGTAACGTGATGACGGTGAGAATCAGCAGTGGTTCGAATCGCATCGGTAACTTACGTGGTATGTGAGGCGGCCGCTCAGAAAGCAATGGCAAACAACTGAGCGTAATCTTGCCAAGAAATCAACATACAGCTGAAAGATGCTGGTGTTGACAGCGAGGTCCTGTAAAGGATATGCTAAAAAAAAAATTACGTTCTATACTCATTTGTGCCGATCCAGACTTAAGAAATATACTCACTGTCAAGAGCCGACCTGGAATTTCGTCTCCTGTGTATTACAATACTTCTAAAATCCATCACGGTTTATGTCTTGTTAATTATTATAGTTAATCTATTGTAACACGACCGTTACAAATTGCACATGAGAGTTACAAACGAGAGTCGCTGTGAACTTTCCCTTTTGCCGAGACAGGCGGGTCAACGCGCTGATTATTGTCAGGGATGCCGAGACATGAGAAACATAAGAAATATGCACTCACTCAAGGACGCCGAGACACGAGAAACATATAACAAATATATACTCACTCGAGGACACCGAGACATATATATACTCACTCAGTACCGTTGATTAAGCTAATCGATGCATGAGAAGCAGATAACAGATATATACTCACTCAGGAGCGTTAAGCAAGCGATCTGATACTACTCTGAGTAAAGGGGAACTGCCACGATGACAAAACTGCCCTGTAAAATCATCGTGATCCAACGAAAAAACCATACCGCCACCAAAGTCATTTTCCAAGATCCAGTCGATCTGAAAACAATATTCACGTTACTTTTGCTACCGAGTTATAATAATCATAACATGGATACAGATGTTACATGATACAGCATCAACACGTTATTGGAATAGTTGACTTTTTTTGAACGGTTGTTTAGGAAAGTACAGATGTATAAGATACTAGTGACTGTTCGAGAAACAACATAGCTCATATGACCTTCTCAATTACTCTCAAGACGAAGTGTGTTTTTGTGTTGTACGTGCAGCATCGTCTGACTTGAAAATGCCCTTTATTGAGCAATCACACGTTTTTCGTCCAGAAAGCAATGGCAAATTACTGAACGTCAATACGCACACCAAGTCACAAAGAGTCAAAAATGCTGGGATTGATTGCGACGTCCTGTAAAGAACGTGCAACTGACTTTTATTATAGCCACCAAATAAATGCGGGTGCGTGATATATGGTACTTGTAATATTTGATTTGATTTGTGTTTGGAGGCGATGGCATTTCGGACAGTTATATGTGAAGGAGGCCATATCGCATGCAGCGATCCAGATATGATGTGTTTGAGTTATATATTGTATTGTGAGTATTTCAGCATTGATTCTTGCATGCAATTTCTTCCTCGTGTTCTTTCTATATTGATCTGTGCGGATCCATTTATAAGAAATATATACTCATTGTCATGAGCCGGCCTGTAATATCGTCTAATGTGAATTACAATGCTTCTAAATTCCATCACGAATTATATATTGCTAATTATTATAGTTAATCTATTGCAACACGACCGTTACGAAGGGCACATGAGAGTTCCCAAAGAGAGTCGTTGTGAACTTTCCTTTGTGCCCAGATTGAAACTGACACGAAGATAAACATTTATATAGCCCAGAACTCAATGTGGCGTCTGTTCTTAAACCAGTCTCCTGCTACATAAGGACATCACAGCCGTGGATCATTTTCTGTACAATATACCATCATCATCGAATGCCTTGCCGACTGGTCTGGGCGATCATGCTTCTTCACATCTTGCTGTCTCTGACGGCATGTGTTAATTCGCGTGCTAACACCTTTCCGTGTCATGAAACAAGAAGGTCATTAAATTTTTATCGCTGTCTTCCTCTGTTTCTTTTCCCACAAATCTTTCCATATATCTCAACGTGTTATAGTTGTTGCCTCGTCTTCGTGTGGCCAAAGAATGTTGACTGCCTCTTTCTGATGTTTGTGTTATGTTGTCGTTGTGCCTTAGCCTCACTTAACTCATTTAGATTACTCGTTTCTGCTGTCCAATGTTGTCCGATAAATGTTCAGCATTTTTCTGTAACACCATATCTCCAAAGCTTGTAGCCATTTTGTTTGTTTACTAATTGTCTAGGATTCTCTGCCATTTGTTAGAACTGGTTCTATGTAACATACAATAATTCATTTTTAAACTCCCAATGACAAGAATGTATTGCATAAGATGTTGTGCTTCAGATGACCTCTGGAGCAGTGGTTCTTAACCGATGGGGAATCCCCCCCCCCCCGGGAAACCACCGGGGGGGGGGGGATTAAAATGATTTCAAGATTGCGTTAATACAAGAACCGATTACTAGATAATGTTTTTCCCTGCATACTTTAGATTCTGTACTTGTCGCTCTTCTGAAATTCGTTTTACATCGTAAGTAGACCTGCAAATCACATTTTATGTAGACGCCTAGACTTGTTCTAGTACAGTGGTTCTCAACAGGTGGGGAATTCCCCCCCCCCCTGGAGGGGGGGGGGGGGGGGTTTGGGTTTGGGGGGGGGGGGGGGAATTAAGATTATTTCAAGATCGCATTAATACAAGAACCAGTTACTTGATATTGTTTTTCCCTCCAAATTTTACGGTTCTGTACTTCTCGCCCTAATGAAATTCGTTTTATAACGTAAGCAGACCCGCAAATCACGTTTTATGTAGATGTGTAGACTTGCTCTAGTATGTGTTAGTAAATTTCGCTAGCATTTTTATGTATACGGTGTAAGGGTGGGGGGGGGATTTATTGGGAGGAAATTCGAAAGGGGGGGGGATGACGTTCTTAACATATGGTAAAGGAGGGGGGGGGCATAGGACAAAAAAGGTTGAGAACCACTGTTGTAGTATGTGTTATTAAATTTAGCTTCAATATTTACGTATACTGTGTAGGGGCCGGGGGGATTTATAGGGAGGAAATACGAAAGGGGGGGGGGGATGACATTCTGAAATATGGTGAAGGGGTGCATGGATCAAAAATGTTTGAAAACCACTGATCTAGAGGTCATTTGCATCTATGGTGTTAGTGCTCTGTACGACGCTTTTTTTTCAGGCTGATCTGCGACACGGATAACAGCTCATATGGGATGGAACCCGGTGCAACCTTTTGCCTTTAGCCCCCTATCTAATTGGGAAATAATTAGCGTGCGCGAGCGCTCGCGCGCGCGCGCGTGTGTGTGTGTGTGTGACACTTGCTGGAACTAAAACAATGAACGTAATACTTGTGTAAGTAAAGCTTCAGTGGCTTTTAAAATAAAGCACATTGCTTCAATGCCGTCCTGGTATATCATGAATATGGTGGCTCGCTGTATACTGTCTGGATTACGCATCACTTTACAGGTGGTATGGTTAGTATCGTGTCGACCGCATTTCTTCTAAAGTAACTTTCGGGTTCCCACAATATGAGACTGAGAACCCGAAGCCACATGATCATGTAAGCATCGCATTTTGAGGGGCTCTTCACTCCCGGATCACCGGATCAAAGGAAGCGTCTGTAAGTTACCGTGGCAACGATCTTGACCTTTCACGTTACCAATGAATGTTCAAGGGTGCTAGAAAATATGGTACTGTTGTTATTAAAAAAATATTAAAGTGGCAATACAGTTAAAGAAACACAAATATCGTATATCAATACCTTTATACCAATCGTCTCCTCATTCTCATATGTGATCCATAGCTGTCCCAAGTAAGCATACATGACCTGTCCGATGGGATCTTGACGAGCAGTGAACCCATTGTTCAGCAGTGAGCAGACCTACGTCAGAAGACACGAAATGTAGCGGCATGTCTTTGGGTATCACGAACTAAAGATTACATTTACAGAACATTTACATTTACAGAACATTTACATTTACTACTAACGCATAACTCCAACTGACAGTCTTTTATGTACACAGTGAACAACTAGGGTTAGAATTAAATTTAAGAAGGCACAGATTATGGTCGCCACTAGGAAGAAAGAAAAACCAGAATGTAATATACAGTTAAATGGGAATATTCTTCTTCTCGAGTTCATAGCTCTATTAGCTGGTGGATCTGTAGAGTAAGTGAGTCTTGATAATCTCTATTGGAATCACATCATTACCGGCAGCCTTGCCAAATTCAAGTTCATTAATAGCACACTCAACTTCTGTTATGGTGGGAAGTGTGTCCGTTGGTCACGAGTTGGCAGGGCCTCTATGGCGTTGAGGGCATCATCCGCTAGCTTGGTCTCGCTTGAGTAAAGCTCAAAATAGTGCTCTACCCACCTATTCATCTGCTGTTTCTTATCAGTGATGATTTCTCCAGTCAAGGTTTACAGTGATGCACTTCTTTTGATCTTTGAACCAGAGGCCTTCTTTATCCTTTTATACATGCTTCTGATGTTTCTCTTATCACTTGCATTTTTAATGTACTCGCATAACTTGACCCAATAGCCGTTTGCACATTGCCCGGCAGCCTTTTGCACTCCTTCTAAGCTTGCTTCAGCTCACTGAGAGTGTTTCGCGTTCTTCTTTCCGTGTTTCTAAAGAGAGCTATATTCTTTCTATCAATCAAGGGCTGCAGTGTGTGGCTGTTTACCGCAAACCAGTCCTGCCTCTTATGATCCACAGTGCCATAAATCCCTACTGCTGTTTTATAAAGAGTTTCCTTAAGTTTACCCCACTTTTCACTTGCTATATAATTTCTGATGTATCAGTAAAAGCGTCTTCGTGTTGCAGTTGGAACTCAAAGCGCTTATCAGGATCTTGAGTGTTAATAATATTAATCCTGGGGCTAGATTTATGTTTAGACGTGTAGATTCTCTCTGGTCTCAGTCTAACCCTTTCAACAACTAAAGAATGATCCGTATCACAGTCAGCACTGTGGTAACTTCGAGTTAATGATGTTTGATTCAAATGTTGTCTCCGTGTGGTAATGAACTCTAGCTGGTGCTAGTGACTGGATCTTGGGTTTTCCATGTGACCTTATGCCTCTCTTTTGTTTTAAATAAGGAGTTTGTAATACATAGGTCATTTCTAGTGCAATGCTTCAGCAGCCTTTGCCCATTTTCATTCATCTGACCGATGTATTTTCCAAGGCACACTGGCCATGAACTGGAGTCATTGCTCAAACGAGCATTAATATCACCGAGTATATACATGTTGTCAGATTTTGGTACTGCCTTGATCACAGAGTCTAACTCCTCATAGAATGAATCCTTCATATCATCAGAGGAAGTGAGAGTCGGCGCATATGCAGTGATAATGGTGAAAAATCCACAAATCGTTCCCAAGCGCAAGGATAATAATCTTTCATTTCCGCCAGCTGGAGTTTCAATCATTTCCACTAATGGATTCTTCACTGCACAACCACTGTATTGTCTGTTTACTTCCTGTCCATACAAACAAAAGTATAATAATGTCCACGAATGACTCTTCCTCAGCGAGGCGAGTCTCCTGCAAGCCAGCAATATCAATGTTAAGACGACTGAGTTCGGCATCAATCACAGCCGTTTTTCTCACGTCGTCAATATTCGTCATGTCAGTGGAAAATCCTGGACACATGGTTCTTATGTTCCATGTTGCAAGCCGTAGCTTGAGGTTTCTATTTTTCTTTTTGGTAGTACCTGGTGCATTAATTTTACAGCCTGCGATTCAGATATTGTGCTACCCCAGGCACCCATTGAAGCAGGCAAGCTGTGGCGGATGAGCACCCAATTTATCGGAAGTGGGCCATAGCTGATCAGTTACACCTGTAGGTGTCTCCCACCGTCAGAGGCAACCCGTGGCGCTCTATGTCTACGCCAATTGACAAGGACTTATAATCCGTCACTGCTGCCTCTAGATTTGATTCCGAGACCGGTTAAGACCAGGGATGGAGTTATACCTCTACACAGCACAAAACCTGAGCTGAAATATGGAGACCATGTGTTGGTCTTAGTGCCTGGTCTGCCCTGCGGTGACATTTTGTCTTTAGGTTGCATTTCCTCGCTCCAGGATAAGAGATCATGTCGATTATGTCATAACGAAAGCTCGAAAAGGTTTGTCAGCAATGAGAGTCATGGAGACTGCCAATATCGAGCAAAGACTGCTAATACTTCTGTTCCAAGGACTGGTGCTTTCACGCATCTAGTATGCCCTGGCCATCCTCACTGTCAGCCCTACACAGATTGGAAGACTTGAAAAGGTACAAAACGAAGCCATGCGCATCATTTTGGGCTGCACGAGAGACACCAGCTGTGTAGCAATGAGATACCTCCTTGACTTCCCGACAATGGAACACAGGATCAAGATCTGGAGAGCTCGTGAATACTTAAAAATAAGTGCAGATGAGCAGCACCCTCTGCATGATACTATATTCAGAGAAAAGGGTAACAGGCTAAAGAGGGGCAAATCATAGATGGGTCGGGCGGAAGATGTCGTCAGACAGGTCTTCAGTCTTACCAGTATCAACCCCGGCAAGGAATGGGTGCCGATGCCACCGGCTTTTAAGTGCACTTTCTCGTGCATTATCACACTCGACAGACGGTGCAGAGAACAGAACCCTGCCGCTGTCAATGCAGAGGTCAACGCGCTCATCAATGAACACTCAGACAGCTCCGAAGTGCTCATCTATACAGATGGATCTGTTGTAAAGCAGCAGAGAAGTGCGTGGGCATTTACAGCCCGTTCAGCGGGCCGAACCGTTCAAGAATCCAGTGGTGCCCACTTTATGACCACGAGCAGCATGACGATGGAGGTGATGGCAGTTACACAGGCTTTCATATGGCTGGAATCACAGCATTATACCAACGTGTGTGTACTAAGTGACTCAATGAGCATGATTCAGAAGGTCGAAGCTGGAGCTGTACGCAGACAGTGGACTTAGTCGCCGCGGAAGTCTGTTGTCCGTAAAGTCACCTTCATCTTCGTCCCGGGACATGCGGGAGTCGAGGGAAATGACCGAGCTGATAAACTGGCTGGCTCTGCACCCCCTGTAGATGGCCAGCCCATGGATCGTGCCGATGTTATTAACGCCCTTAAAGATATGGCGAGAACAGTGGACTTTGACGTCAGTGAATCCACATCGCTGTCCAAGATAAAAGACTTGGGAGTAAGAATCGGCACGGCCAAGCGCGAGAGGTACATTGGGAAAACGAAGTGCCTCGTCAACCAACACAGAACTGGCACTATTAGCAACCGGACGCTGATGCATATGCTGGGGGGAGGATCTGAGCACCTATGGACCTGTCCGGAGTGCAATGAAGATACCCCAACTGATAACTGATAACTGATAGCTCCGGGATAAGGCTTGTACCCTCCCAATTGCTCTCCTCCGCCTGAAACCTTTGGCACAATTTGAGGGTGACGGGTTTGATCAGCGCCGCCCAACATTCAGCGCAAACAGAAAGCAGGTAGTTCCGTCTATTGTCAAACGGTAGCTCAGTCATATCTGACTAAGACCTGACACTAACAAACTACACAACAAACCACAATGAGTCTATTATAACAATAGACACAAGACAACACACCGACATCTTTAATCTCCTTAAAGGCTATACTACTTTCCTTCCCTACAATATAACATTCTCCACCCCTAGCCACACCCCCACCCACACCCCATCGCACACCAAATTGACTAATGAGAAGCTGAATCGTACATATGTTTAAGTGGCAATTAGGTGACGTTTTGGAAACAAATAGAAACATTAAAATAATATTACAATCGACGAAAGGTGCTATTGAGGCATTTAGATAATTTGTGGAATTCAAATGAAATGAAACCTTGTTCCAAACATAAAGTATGTAACTGTAATGTTAAATCAGCAATGCTGTATTGAGCTGAAAAATGTAGAATGACTAACACAATTACTACTAAATTTCAACACTTTCATTAACCAGCGTCCGACCAGAACAGGACTAAAATTACACGACAGAATCACTAATGCGGAACTTTAGGAAACGACCAGATTTTAGCGACTCAAAGAGATGAAGACAAGATATTGACACTGGATAGACACGCTGTGAGAACAATCTTACCTCATGTTGACGCTACATAGACACGCTTTGCGTACAATGTCACCAGTCTAGCTAGACAGTCCTGTACCCAGAACCATAAGGATAAAAGATATAGGGAAAGACCTACAATTACATGGAAACAATACTTAGAGACGAATAACAGAGAGTGGACATGGGGAGTTGCACCAGATAGTAAAGGATAGACGTGAGTTGGTTGAGGGACTGCCTCAACAGAGGATAAAGTATAGACAAGCAGAAACTGAACATTCATCATGAACATCATGTACCTTGTCAGCTGGCATAGAATTCATGTACCTCCGCTGATCTTGGTCTTCGGCGCTGTGGATCAACTCTGCTGATGATATGTCTTCATGCCACCCTCCACGTCCATCAACATCATTTCGTTCGGTCTGACTTTTTGTCTCTTCTCTCACTTTCCATACGTCACGATATTTTCCAACGCCACTCTTCTCATTATATCAAGAAAGAACAATGTTTGTTTCTGTAATGTACTTATATATAATGTTCTACTATCGCTAGCCTTGTCCGGGTATTCGTTCTTAGTTACTCTGGCAGTAACAGTAAGGTGATCACGGGATTCGTCTCAGAAATCATATCTCCTTTGCGTCCAAGCTCTTCCTATTTTGTGTATTTGTTTCTGAATAAAGGTACCATTACATGTAACAAAATATCCCCAAGATTCAAGAACATTTAAATTTAATTTGCTCTGTTTTTGATGACTTGAGATCTCAAACGTGGCCTATTTGTCTCAGGTTCCTCTTATTCGTTCACGTTCAAACGCCACTATGAATAAATCCAAAGAAAACAGCAGTCAACTTGAGCTTGTTGACATCACCATAAAGTGTGTCCTCACGTGGAGCAAATGGAGGCCAAAATAGTTCGAGAACCCTCTAGGCTTACTTTTGCCATGGCTACCAAGTGCAGTGATGATCCATCCATCCATCATATGCCATGCCGGTAAGCGTGGGCGGTCATGTTCTGCCATCTCACTCGATCACCAGAGTCGTGGATCAGCTCCGTGTTTCTGTCTCGACCATGCCACAAGGCCAAGCCATCCATGTACTTGCTTCTAGGTCTTCCCCTTGGTCTGTTCCCCTCGATCTTACCAGTTGTCACCAAATTATCCAATCCATCTCTTCTCATAACATGCCCAAAAAATTTTGACTGTCTACGTCTAATTTCTCTAATCAATTTACGATGATACTTTAGTGAAAATCACAATGATGATATACAAACGATGTTTAGGGTAGTAAACATGAACATAGGTATACCTCATAGTAGGACAGCACGCCTTGTTCCCTTGTGTACGTTCCGGCTTTGCCTCCAGTAGGAGCTACAGATCCGACTGCTGTATCACCAGATTGACTTAATGTCCAGGTCCGAGCATAGAAACCTAAGCCAATCATCAGCTTGTGCTTTGAGGCTCCCTGCTGCAGGTAATAGTTGACTGTGTATGTCTGGTCGCATGAGTAGAGGAATGAACGTATTATATATACCACAGGCGGTTGAAAACATCAGTGAAGACGGTCTTGTAAATGTTAAGAATGAAATAATATAGATGTGATGCACGAAGTTGGTTAGACGTGAAGCAAAACATAGTGTAGATATGTAGCAAGAAATAATGTAGACATGTAGCAAGACATGGTGTAGTCATGTATCAATAAATAATGTAGACATGTAGCAAGACATAGTGTAGACATGTAGCAAGACATAGTGTAGTCATGTATCAATAAATAATGTAGACATATAGCAAGAAATAATGTAGACATGTAGCAAGACATGGTTTAGACATGTAGCAAGACATAGTGTAGTCATGTATCAATAAATAATGTAGACACGTAGCAACACATGGTTTAGACATGTAGCAAGACATAGTGTAGTCATGTATCAATAAATAATGTAGACATATAGCAAGAAATAATGTAGACATGTAGCAAGACATGGTTTAGACATGTAGCAAGACATAGTGTAGTCATGTATCAATAAATAATGTAGACATGTAGCAAGACATAGTGTAGACATGTAGCAAGACATAGTGTAGACACGTAGCAAGGCATAGTGTAGTCATATATCAATAAATAATGTAGACATGTAGCAAGACATAGTGTAGACACGTAGCAAGACATAGTGTAGACACATAGCAAGACATAGTGTAGTCATGTATCAATAAATAATGTAGACATGTAGCAAGACATAGTGTAGACACGTAGCAAGACATAGTGTAGTCATGTATCAATAAATAATGTAGACATGTAGCAAGACATGGTTTAGACATGGGGTAAGAAATAGTGTAGTAATGTATCAATAAATAATGTAGACATGTAGCAAGACATAGTGTAGACATGTAGCAAGACATAGTGTAGACACGTAGCAAGACATAGTGTAGTCATGTATCAATAAATAATGTAGACATGTAGCAAGACATAGTGTAGTCATGTATCAATAAATAATGTAGACATGTAGCAAGACATAGTGTAGACACGTAGCAAGACATAGTGTAGTCATGTATCAATAAATAATGTAGACATGTAGCAAGACATGGTTTAGACATGGGGTAAGAAATAGTGTAGTAATGTATCAATAAATAATGTAGACATGTAGCAAGACATAGTGTAGACATGTAGCAAGACATAGTGTAGACACGTAGCAAGGCATAGTGTAGTCATATATCAATAAATAATGTAGACATGTAGCAAGACATAGTGTAGACACGTAGCAAGACATAGTGTAGACACATAGCAAGACATAGTGTAGTCATGTATCAATAAATAGTGTAGACATGTAGCAAGAAATAATGTAGACATGTAGCAAGAAATAATGTAGACATGTAGCAAGACATGGTTTAGACATGGGGTAAGAAATAGCGTAGACATGTAGCAAGACACAGTTTTGATGTGAGGCGAAAATAGTATAGACATGTATCAAATAATAGTATAGATGTGAAGCAGGACATAGTGTAGATGTTTAGCAAGAAATAATGTAGACATGTAGCAAGAAATAATGTAGACATGTAGCAAGAAATAATGTAGACATGTAGCAAGAAATAATGTAGACGAGAAGAAAGAAACAGTGTAGATGTGAAGCAGTAAATATTATAGAGGTGAAGCGGAAATTAGTATACATAAGAAGTAGGAAAGAGTATGAATGTGAAGCAGGAAATAGTACAGATGCAAAATAGGAAGTAGTATAGATGTGTAGTGGGAAATAGTACAGCTGTGAAGTATGAAATAGTATAGCTGTGAAGTATGAAATAGTATAGATATAAAGTAGGAAATAGTACAGATGTGATGTAGGAAATAGTGTAGATGTGAAATAGGAAATAGTGTAAATATGTCATCAACATTATGCGTCACGTCATTAAGCTTGAGTGGTCACGTTTCGCCATATAACACGGCTACCAGTGTCGTGAATCTGTGTTCTTGTCTCGACCATGCCGCATGGCCAAGCCATCCAGGTATTTACTTCTCTGCCTTCCCTGGTTCTTTTCCCCTCAATCTTGCCAGCTGTCACAGTGTTATCTAGTTTATTTGCTCTCATAACTTGTCCAAAAAAATGTTGACTGTCTACGTCTAATTTCTCTAATCAGTTTACTGTTTTCATCTGCTTCTTTTAGGGCTTGCTCATTGGTTTTTCTGTCTGTGCATGACATTCGTTGCATGTTCCTCAGAAATCACATTTCCACTGCCATTTGATATTTTTCAGCTTGTCTGATCATTGTCCACGTCTCACATCCGTGCAAAAGTAAAGATTCTATGTAGCTCTTCAACATTCTTTTTCTCGTTGCAGTTGACATAGTTTTAGTGGTCAGCATGTTTTCCATCTTGTGTGTAAGAGATGAGTGTATGGGTGGGGGATGTGTGTGTGGGTGGGAAGATGTGTGTGAGCGGCGAATGTGTGTGGGTAGGGTATATGTGGGTGGTGGGGTGTGTGTCGGTGGGAGGTGTGTGTTTTTGGATGAGGAATGCGTTGGTCGGTGGGATGTGTGTATGGGTGGAGGATATGTGTGTGTGTGTGTGTATGGGTGGTGAGATGTGTAGTTAAGGGATGTGTGATTATGGATTAGAGATCGGGGGGGGGGGGGGGGGGGGTTGGCGAGTGGGTGGGTGGAGGATGTGTAGGAGGGTGAGTGTGTGTAGGTTGGGGGTGGGTGGGGGATGTGTGTGTGCGGGATGTGTGGGTGGGGGATGTGTGTAATTGGAGGATGTGTGGGTGGGTGTCGGTTTTGTGTGTGGGTAGGTGCAGGATATGTGAGTTGGAGGGAATATGAGTGTGTGGGTGTTGGATATGTGGTTGGGGGTGTATGTTTGGCTGAGTGGTTGGGGTGTGTTGGTGGGTGGTGGAGGATATGTGGGTGGGTGAGTGTTGGTAGGTTCTGGAATGGGTGGAGGATATGAGCGTGTGGGTGGGGAGATTTATGAAGGTGGGGGAATGTGTGAGTGGGTGATGTGTGGGTGGGTGATGGATGGGTGGATGCATGCATGTGTGCTTGGGCTTGTGTGTGGGTGTGTTGGAGATGTGTGTGGGGGGATGTGTGGTGGGTGAGAGATGTGTATTGTGTGTGGGTGGGGAGATGGTGTATGTGGGGGTGTGTGTGGGATGTGTCGGTTGGGGGATGGGTGGATGGATGGGGGCATGTATTTGCCTGTGGATATGTGTGTGGTTAGGTGGTGGATGTGTGTGTGGGGGACACGCGGATGGATGGGTGGGTGGTGGGTGGGTGGGGGATTTGTCTCACAACATGGTAACATGCATTGCTTATGTTTACGACATTCATGTGACAAAATATTTTTTCCCTATGTGAATGCACTATGCACTGATGAACGAAAGATGAGTGATTGGAAGGGCCGAATGTAAGACGGGCCTGCGTGCCCAATTTTTTACCCTTTGAAAATGAAGTTCGTTCGTTCGTTCGTTCGTTCGTTCGTTCGTTCGTTCGTTTGTTCGTTCGTTCGTTCGTTCGTTCGTTCGTTCTTGCAAACCTCGCCGTAGCGATTCTTGTTCTAATCTCTTCAAGGCACCTCCCATCAGATGCTATGACTGCTCCGTGATAGTTGTACCGATTCACTTGTATAAGAATATTCTCATTTACCGGTATATTCCATTGTGGCATTTCTTTCTTCTTAGCAACGACCATAATCTGTGTCTTCTTACAATTGAAAGATGTAGCAAACAAATGTTGTAGATGTGAAGCAGTAGATAGTGAAGATGTGAAGCAGTAAATAGTGTAGCTGTGAAGCAATAGTCTTCACCCGGAGACATTCGAACAGTATCAGAGACTATGTGTGGTATGTATTTAAGCAGAAAGAGGTTTAATTATTTACTTCCAATGATATCTAGCTCTGCAGTGTGTAACTGGCGAGATGTAATGAAATATGCCAGGTAACGCAGTGTGCACCCTTATATTTATTACGTCTTTGTTTGATTTCGATTTGTGTGTGTGTGTGAAACTACCTTCTTTACAGATGCCAAGAAAATCATGTTGTGCGGAATCATCGATAAAAGAATACCATGGACAGCCAGAAAGACCAATGAACAAGTCCTTCAAGAAACAAATGAAGATCGTAAACTGATTAGAGACATTAGACGTAGACAGTCACAATTTTTTGGGCATGTTATGAGAAGAAATAATTTGGAGAACTTGATGACAACTGGCAAGATCGAGGGGAACAGACCAAGGGGAAGACCTAGAAGCAAGTACCTGGATGGCTTGGCCTTGTGACATGGTCTAGACAGAAACACGGAGCTGATCCACGACTCTTGTGATCAAGTGAGATGGCAGAACATGACCGCCCACGCTTACCCGCATGGCACATGATGGATGGATGATGTGTGTGTGTGATGTGTGTATGTGTGTGTGTGTGTGTGTGTGATACGAATGCATGTTACATTGCTGGCAATTTTGTTTGAATTGATAGGTGGTAAACTGTGAGAGTTGAAACTCAGGTCTTAGCCAGATATGGCTGAGCTACCGTATGAGGGTAGATGACTCTAGCTGCTTTCTGTTAGCGCCTAATGTTGGGCGGCACTCGCCTAACCCAGAACCCTGCATTGTGCCAACAGCTTCGTCCGGAGGAGAGCAATAGAGATGATACAAGTGCGAAGAAATGCATCCTAAAAACTGAATGTCATGCAGGGCAGACCAAGCGCTAAGTCTTGGTGGGCACCTAGTCTAAGATGGAACCTCCGACAGGCGGAAAGTTAGAGCATTGCTTTGCTGATCTAGCAGCTTCTGCAGCTTGTCTTGTTTCAGACATATTGGTGTTACATTCTCCTGTGGAGTACACTAGACAGGCCGTGTGTGGTATCGTGCTGCATGGGCAACACGTGGCCTCTAAATTCAGCCCAGACTTTGTACTTTTGAGAGGTATAACTACATTTTAGGAACTATCGTCTTTCAAGACTGAAAGGTGCCAGTCAGACTGTGAGATCAATTAGTTTGACTAATGCATGTAAATGTTACACTTGCATCTACTTACAACACTGAGGGAATCGCCTTCGGGTGCGTTCAGTGGTGAGGCTAGACCGGTTACCTTCTCCCACTGCCCGTGGTAGTCATAGGTCATAACGTTGAAGAAGTCTAGGTATCTGCAGATAGAGAAATATATGCAAAGAAGTCTTGGTATCTGCAAGCAGAGAAATGTATATATGAAGCAGTCTTGATATATGCAAACGTAGATATACATGCAAAGAAGTATATATATATATATATATATATATATATATATATATATATATATATATATATATATATATATATATATATATATAAAAGGCGATCTCCGTCCGTCTGTCTGTCTGTATGTATGTCCTTTATGCGCTCGGGAACGGCCCATCCGATTGAGATGAAATTTTCTACACGCCTTCCTTTCATTCCAGCGCAGCCCACTGTCATATTATTTTAGCGTGAAATCGGCTGCTTACCCAATATTATTTCATTTTTCATTTTTCATTATAATTTCATATATCTCAGGGGACTTAACTCTGTAAAAGTTATTTCAAGGGGCATAACTTTTCTGTATAACTTATAGTCATATTGTGGCATCGTTTTCAAAGATTTATAAACTCTTTGTCCATAGTTATGTACCGGCATATGAGTTATAATAAATAATGATACAATCTGTAAGGCATTTTCAAAGTTTTCATAAAAATAATGCACAATGCATAACATTGTAACTCATCTTTTTATGCTTAAGAAGTTACTGTAGTCATGCAGGTGATTAGAAAGAGTTTTCATTAAAAATAATGGATGGTGTGTGGAAGGACATTCTTTTAAGTTACTTTTTTTGTTGTATGAATTTAATGAGACGCTACCCGCCAGGAGCTGGGCAAAGCCACGCCGGGTCAGATAGATAGACAGACCCACCTTTTTGCTGCAGTTGTCTACTCCTCCTTTTCCTTCTTCTGCTGATGCTGCTGCCGCCGCTCCATTTACCCAAGTTAATTGTTGGGGAAGATGTAAAGATCTTTCAAGTGCTCTTTCTAATGCTTTTTGTAAGTTGGTCTTCGTTTATCTAAGGTTGTTCTAACTGCAACCAATAAATGATTAGACAGACAGGCAGACAGACAGACAGACAGAGAGGGAGGGACAGACAGACAGACAGACAGACAGACAGACAGACAGACAGACAGACAGACAGACAGACAGTCGGGAACGGGAACTTATATGACTACTTATATGAATTAAATGAGATGCTCGCCATGAGGGGCTGGGCGAAGCCGGGCCGGATCAGACAGACAGACAGACAGACAGACAGACAGACAGACAGACAGACAGATAGACAGTCGGGAACGGGAACTTATATGACTACTTATATGAATTAAATGAGATGCTCGCCATGAGGGGCTGGGCGAAGCCGGGCGGATCAGACAGACAGACAGACAGACAGACAGACAGACAGACAGACAGACAGACATATAGACAGACAGACAGACAGATAGATAGTCGGGAACGGGAACGGGAGCTTATATGACTACTTATATGAATTAAATTAGATGCTCCACACCAGGAGTTGGGCGATGCCGGGCCGGGTCAGACAGACAGACAGACAGACAGACAGACAGACAGACAGACAGACAGACAGACAGACAGACAGACAGACAGACAGACAGACAGACAGACAGACAGACAGACAGACAGACAGACGGTAACGGGAACGAGAACTTATATGACTACTTATATGAATTAAATGAGATGCTCCCCACCAGGGACTGGGCGAAGCCGGGCCGGGTCAGCTAGTGTATATATATATATATATATATATATATATATATATATATATATATATATATATATATATTATATATATATATATATATATATGCAGATAGAGAAATATATACAAAGAAGTCTATGTATCTGCAGATGGCGAAATATATACAAAGAAATCTAGGTATCTGCAGATGAAGAAATATATACAAAGAAGTCTTGGTATTTGCAAACATAGAAATACATACAAAGAAATATAGATAAACACGTGATCAAGTGTATAATCTTATACACATTATCGGATAGGAGCTGTGGTGGTGTAGTTGATAGACGCTCACTTGCCATCACTGTGGTCATGGGATGGATCCGCATCGCTACAGATTTTTACAATTGACCAAGAAGACATGTGTCCAAAGGCAAATATATAGGTTGAAATAAATACAACAAGAAGGAAAAATATAAGGAAGAAACAGACATAGAAGGAAAGAAATATTTTAGAAAATTGTGAATTATGGAATAAGAAAGAAAGAAATCAAAGACCGTTGGAAAGAGATAGAAAATGCGTTCTCTCCTCATTATCCTTCCCCAAACGGGAAAGCAAAACCACCAGGCACCATAAACAATAGTAACAATAACATCAATAACATAAGATATGCTGATAATACAGTATTGAATGCAGACAACGAACAGGATCTGTAACATTTAGTAGATGTATGTATTGTACACAGTGAACAACTAGGCTTAGAATTAAATTGTTTAGAAAACAGAGGTTATGGTAGTTCCCAAGAAGAAAGAAATAACACAATGTAACATCAAAGAAGATGGGAAAATGGGAATATTCTTAAATATGTGAATTGATGTAACTAACTCGGACCAGCCATAATATCTGATGGAAGGTGCCTTGTAAGAGATTAGAACTAGAAGCGCCATGGCAGAAGTAGCCTTTTGCAAGACGGAAAACATACATCTAATGGTAGTGGTAATGTGGTTCCTAGGTAAATACAAAGAATACCAAGTACAGACTGAACAACCAATGAGCAAGCCCTAGAAGAAACAAATGAAAACTGTTAATTGATTCTAGAAATTAGACGTAAACAGTCAAGATTTGTTGGGCACATTATGAATATATTCAGTTATCAGTTATCAGTTATCATTTGGGGTATCTTCATTGCACTCTAGATAGGTCCATAGGTGCTCAGATCCCCCCCCCCCCCCCAGTGCCAGTTCTGTGATGGTTGACGAGGCACCTC
>JACEFZ010028415.1:0-70000 GCA_014155875.1 Cepaea nemoralis | reverse complement strand
TCTTTGCGACTCAGCTTCCCTTAAAACGTCCTGATTGCTCATTATGGCGGTCCAATTAGTTATCAGCATTCTTCTATAAAACCACATTTCCATGGCTTCGATTGATTTTTTTCGCCTGTTTACTAATTGTCCATGATTCGCAGCCGTATGATAAAATTGGTTCTATGTAATGTGCAAGAACTCTTTTGCTAACTTCCAAGAACAGTGACTTATTGCACAAAACCTTCTTCATTTGATAGAATGCAGTATCTGCTTGTCTTATTCTATCCTTTATCTCAGTGATGCATCTTCCATCTGATGTTATCCATTGTACCTAGTTATTTAAATGTCTGTACTTACCCCCAAATTAACATCCTGCTTCATATATATATATATATATATTATAACACTGATTACATGAGCGACAGAAAGAATCCACTACTTAGCCATCGGTTTTACAGCACTACTTACCTTCACTAGAAGGTTTAAATTGTCCTTATCCTCGGGCATATCGTCACCAGGATATTCCCAGTCAAGATCAAGGCCATCAAATCCCCAATACCGCAGTCGTATAATAACTTTTTTGGCGAATTCGGCTCGTCTGGCTGGCGCCAACGCTAGGTCAGAGAAGAGTTTAGTGCTGTGCGAGTAGCCACCAAGTGCCAGTAGAACTTTCAGTCTCTGATTTCTTGTCTTAAGTTGTGTGAGTTGTGACCACCTGTTGGTGTATTAAAACGTGATATTAATGACATTGACGCCGCGGTAACGCAGTGACTAACATAACACTGTTATCTGGCCGTCTGGTAAATGTGTGTTTGAATACCTTCATTTTTTTTCTTTTCCTTTAAATTGGCCTGAGCTCCTTTAGTGACCCATCCTATAATGGGCACCAGGAAATAGTATGGGATGTAGTAGCGGCCGGTGGGCGTTATATTTCATCATCATCATCATCATCATCATCATCATCATCATCATCATCATCATCATCATCATGTGCCATGCTGATACGCGTAGGTGGTCATTTTTGCCATCTCACTCGATCACCAGAATCGTAGATCAGCTCAGTGTTCTTGATTAGACCATACAACGTGGCCAAGCTATCCAGGTATTTACTTCTCTGCTCTCCCCTTGTTCTCTTCCCCTCGATATTGCCAGATGTTACCAAGTTCTCCAATTCATTTCTTCTCATAACATGTCCAAAAATGTGTCACTATCTACATTTAATTTCTCTAACCAGTTTACGGTTTTCATTTGTTTCTTTCCAAGGTATTCTTAGCACTCTCCTCAGAAACCACATTTCCACAGCCATCAGATGTTTTTCAGCCTGTCTGCTCATTGTCCACACTTCACAAAAGCAAAGGTTCTATGTAGCACCTCAACACTCTTTTTCTCGTTGCAAATGACATCTTTTTATTGGTCAGTATGTTTTTCATCTTGCAAAAGGCTGCCTTCGCCATGGCGATTCTTGTTCTAATCTCTTCAAGGCACCCCTCATCCGATGTTATGACTGTTTCGAGATAACTCTACCGATTCACTTGTTTAAGAATATTCCCATTTACTTGTATATTACATTGTGGTACTTCCTACTTCTTAGTGACGACTATGTTCTGTGTCCTCTTACAATTTAATTCTAACCCTAAGTTGTTCACTGTGTGCAACAAATCGCATCTACTAAATGTTGCAGATCCTGCTTATTGTCCCCAGTCAATACTGTATCATCCGCATATCTAATGTTATTGATGTTATGTCCCCCAATGATTATTCCTTTCATATCGTCAACATTTCTTAAAATACTTTCACTGTACAGGGGGAAAAAAAAGATCTAGAGACACACACTCCCGTCTCACACTTCTCTTAATAGGTTGATATTAACCTACTTCATTATCAATATTTATGGCAGCTTGTTGTTTCCAGTATATGTTTTTATGCGTCTAAGGTATTTCCCATCAATGTGCAGATCTTCAAGCATCTCCATCATGTCGACATGTCTTACTATATCGAACGCCTTTGTGTAGACAATAAAGTAAAGATGTAAGTCTTTGTTTACTTATATAGAACGTTCAATTAATATTCTCAGCATGTGCACAGCATGTATTGTACCCTTAGTTAGTTAGTTAGTTAGTTAGTCAGTCAGTCAGTCAGTCAGTCAGTCAGACAGACAGACAGACAGACAGACAGACAGACAGACAGACAGACAGACAGACAGACAGACAGACAGACAGACAGACAGATAGATAGATAGATAGATAGATAGATAGATAGATAGATAGATAGATAGATAGATAGATAGATAGATAGATAGATAGATAGATAGATAGACAGACAGATAGATAGATAGATAGATAGATAGATAGATAGATAGATAGATAGATAGATAGATAGATAGATAGATAGATAGATAGATAGACAGATAGACAGATAGACAGATAGACAGATAGACAAATAGACAGACAGATAGATAGATAGATAGATAGATAGATAGATAGATAGATAGATAGATAGATAGATAGATAGATAGATAGATAGATAGATAGATAGATAGATAGATAGAACAAACTTAATTTTCAAAGGGTTAAGAATTGGGCACGCAGGCCCGTATAACATTCTGCCCTTCTATCACTCTCTTTCATACAGTATTTCATTCACACATCATTCAAGGCTAACAAAGAACATAGATAGATAGATAGATAGATAGATAGATAGATAGATAGATAGATAGATAGATAGATAGATAGATAGATAGATAGATAGATAGATAGATAGATAGATAGATAGATAGATAGATAGATAGATAGATAGATAGATAGATAGATAGATAGATAGATAGATAGATAGATAGATAGATAGATAGATAGATAGATAGATAGATAGATAGATAGATAGATAGATAGATAGATAGATAGCATAGATAGATAGATAGATAGATAGATAGATAGATAGATAGATAGATAGATAGATAGATAGATAGATAGATAGATAGATAGATAGATAGATAGATAGATAGATAGATAGATAGATAGATAGATAGATAGATAGATAGATAGATAGATAGATAGATAGATAGATAGATAGATAGATAGATAGATAGATAGATAGATAGATAGATAGATAGATAGATAGATAGATAGATAGATAGATAGATAGATAGATAGATAGATAGACTAGATAGATAGATAGATAGATAGATAGATAGATAGATAGATAGATAGATAGATAGATAGATAGATAGATAGATAGATAGATAGATAGATAGATAGATAGATAGATAGATAGATAGATAGATAGATAGATAGATAGATAGATAGATAGATAGATAGATAGATAGATAGAGAGAGAGAGAGATAGACAGATAGATAGATAGATAGATAGATAGATAGATAGATAGATAGATAGATAGATAGATAGATAGATAGATAGATAGATAGATAGATAGATAGATAGATAGATATAGATAGATAGATAGATAGATAGATAGATAGATAGATAGATAGATAGATAGATAGATAGATAGATAGATAGATAGATAGATAGATAGATAGATAGATAGATAGATAGATAGATAGATAGATAGATAGATAGATAGATAGATAGATAGATAGATAGATAGATAGATAGATAGATAGATAGATAGATAGATAGATAGATAGACAGATAGACAGAAAGACAGATAGACAGATAGACAGATAGACAGATAGATAGATAGATAGATAGATAGATAGATAGATATATAGATAGATAGATAGATAGATAGATAGATAGATAGATAGATAGATAGATAGATAGATAGATAGATAGATAGATAGATAGATAGATTCGCGCAATAAAAATATATGTGGATTGCAATATTAAGATTAGCTCACATCCGGGCATCCTGGTCGTCGTTAGTCTCATAAGCTATGACTTCATCGCCGCTGAGTTTTGCAAAAGCAAAGATGAGATGGCTACAGCTATTTGGGTTTACATTTGACACCACGAATGTTCCAGGACTGGGCCGGTACTGAGCCCAGTTGGTGTAGTAACAAACCACCTTCTTGCCATCAGTGGGTGCTGTCGAAGAAATCAAATGTTAATCACTCATTAATTAACTCTACAAAGGTAAAATTTGCAGTTAGTTAATTAGTAATTTAGTCGCGGTTCCAAGTTCACGGCAAAGGGTCACCCCATAATGCTCCGCTCCTGTGCCAGTGAACATCACACAAAATGCTCCTCACTTTCCTATGTGAAAAGTGGAACAGACAGCAATCCCGACAAACTAACAACACGCACAGGCACACTAAAATCATAATGCCGCTGCCGGAATGCTACACAATAGTCCGCCACCTAAATTACATGGAAACGGCAGTCACTAGAAAAACAGCAGTTTCACATACATTACTGCATAATGCAAAATCAGCTAGTTCAGCAACCGGCAACCCGTCATTTACAGTAGCTGCTTGCTTGTGTTCGTTGGCTTGAGCTCCAACGCGAAGTCCTGTATGTCGGATGAAGGCATCCTGTTGTCCAACATCAGTGTGATGTCATACAGGACCTGAGGTTTGCATGAGTATCCGTTGTCCCATGTCTGGCTTATTGGTGTGCAGACTGGTGGTTCCTCGCCGTACAGGCAGACACTCTCTGACTTTGGAGGAATCGGCGATCCTATTGACCTTAGCCAGGACCCCAAAGGGACCTGTTGCCCAGGACGCTCGACGAGGACGCGTCAATAGGTCTTGGCCAGTATATAACCCGGCCCTGGTGCCTTGGAAACACCTCTGCGTCCCATTTACAGTAGAATAATGCAATCTGTTTCTTTCATCTCATCTCATCATGTTCCTCTTGTACCTTGCGGTGTCGAGGTGAAATGTATAAACTTCGTGAGAGTGCCCGGTTATGGGCTTCGTATATCGACATTCCCATGGATTCTGTTATTCCCTCCGTCCAACGTTTACGTCTATTTCTTTATCAGTGTATAAGATGTGGATAAAGCATGACCAGTCTATGTTTACTCTCGGCCAGTTTCTTTATGCTACTGTGTCGCCCCGGTTAATCCTGATATGCCTCTCTGCAGATATGTCGATGCAGGAGGACCGGTCTTATCCCGCGGGTTTCTTAGCTTGGAGAGGGGAAGGAGAGCTTCACAGCGCAGTCCATTTGGGGATGGTACTTTGGTACCGGGTTGGGCAAAGAAGTCCCTACAGAAGCTTCACCTTTTGAAATGCAAGTCCTTTTTTAGGCAAAGAAGTCCCACACAAGCTTCACCTTTTGAAATGCAAGTCCTTTTTTAGGCAAAGAAGTCCCTACAGAAGCTTCACCTTTTGAAATGCAAGTCCTTTTTTAGGCTCAAATGGCATGCATGTTAGAACTGTTTTCAGAATAGTTATTTAGTTAATCGCTGTTCCAACTTCACGGCAAAGGGTTACACCATCATGCCCCATTCCTGTGCCTGTGAATATCACACAAGATGCTCCTTACTGCCCCATGTGTTTTCCAGAGACGTAACCTAGCAACCTGGCAGCCTAACTGTGGCTTATTAGATACTCCTGAGTTCATTGACCTTAGTTAATTGTTATGACTTATTTTTTTATTCAATACAGGCGCTCTGCATGTGTTGCTTTACCCCAAACCGTTCCTCTTGTTGCTTTCAGTTTCTTCATTAAATGCAAAGACTGCCACTAATCAAGAAGATGGATGTCTTAAGTACTGCAATAGGAAACCCTGCGGATAAGTGGTTATCCACATAAAGACAACAATAATCGTCATTTGTTGGTGTTGTTATGAGACGAGAGAGCTGGGGTGTGTTGTAACAATTAGGAAGATTTATGGCTTTAGATACATAGGCCGAATAAGGGAGGAAATACTGGATGGGTGGGAAATGTGGTGTGGAAGACTATGAGAGGTCAAACGTATTAAGAACACATAGGACAAATAATCACTTACACTGATGGACAACGACGATGATTATGATGATGATGGTGATGATGATGATGATGATGATGATGATGATGATGATGATGATGATGATGATGATGATGATGATGATGATGATGATGATGATGATGATGATGATGATGATGATGATGATGATGATGATGATGATGATGATGAACATGATGTTGATGGGGATAGTGATGATGAAGATGATGGTATTGGTAATGAAGACGATGGTGATGATTAGGGGTTGGTGAAGGTGATGGTGATGTTGAAGATGATGGTGATGATGATATTGATGGTGATGGTGATTATGAAGATGATGGTGGTGATGATGTTGATAGTGTGGTGATGTTGATGGTGATGATTAAGATGGTGATGATGAAAATGGTGATGATGGGGATGGTGTTGCCGATGATGGTAACGATGATGGTGATGATGAAAATGATTGTGATGGTAATGATGAAGATGGACATGATGATGCTGATAGTGATGATGATGTTAAAAGTGATGATGAAGACGATATTGATGATGAAGATGATAGTGATGATAATGGCTGTGGGGAGGATGATGGTAATGATGAAGATGATGGTAATGATGAAGATGATGGTGATGATGAAGATAGTGGTGATGATGATGGTGATGGTGATGACGATGATGTTGGCGTTTATGATGATCATGATGATCATGGTGATGATGATGGCGTTGATGATGATCATGATGATGATGGTGATGTGATAGTGAAGGTGAAGATGATGATGATGGTGATGATGAAGTTGATCGTCACACAAATATTATAGGGAATAAAGGAACACCTGGAGGCGTTTCATGTTTATAGTTTAGTTATTTGCAAATCCTTCACAGAACGTCGCAGTCAATCCTGCATTTTTTGTCTGTTTGTGATTTAATAGTCAACTTTACGTTCTGTAGTTTTCCATTGCTTTCTGAACGATGGACATTCATCCCATATATAAACATCAACCAAGACGAACTGCTTTCAAATCGTCTGCAGCTGATCTTGAACGCAGCATACGGAATTGCAAAAGGTTTTGCAGCCGCTTGTGGAGACTTTGGTTCACCATCAGCCTAAATAAAACACGGGTGATGGAATAAGATGCTGGTACGCCTCCATAATCAAATTTCTAATTAGTAACTGAAGGTTGTCCATGAGTTTGCGTATTTGGGGTCGATAATTCAGATAATCTTTCCTTGGAGACAGAAATCGACAGACGCATTGGAAAGGTAGCCACAACACTTTCCAGGCGAAGTAAGAGAGTTTGGGAGAACAATAGACTAACAGAGCGTACAAAGGTTCAAGTATATAAAGCATATGTTGTTAGCACACTACCCTATGGGTTTGAATCCTGGACTTTGTGCTCACAACGGGAAAGGAAGTTGAATTCCTTCCACATGAGATGTTTGAGGACGTATCCTGGACATATCGTGGAAAGACCATAAAACAAACAAACACGTGCTTGAAAGAGCGGATATTACCACAGTGCACTCCCTCTTCAAGCAGAGACGCCTCCGTTGCTGGTCCACGTATCTAGGATGGAGGATGAACGTATTCTCAAAGATCTCTTATATGAATAACTAGCCAGAGTGAAGAGGCAACCGGAAGACCACAAATGCTATATTATGAAGTGTGTAAACAAGATATGAAAACCCTCGGCATAGATGCAGACATGTGGGAGTGAGTTGCAACAGACACATGTTCCTGGAGAAGAGATGTACGAAACGGACATGTGCTCTTTGAGCGCAATCTGAACAAACAACCTGAGGATTGGAGGTACAGGCTTAAATTGCAGTCACTTACTGCGGGACCTGCCTCATCTTACAGATGCAGAAACTTTGACAGAATTTGTCACTCTCGCATTGGTCAATACAGTCACCAGCTGCCTCCTCAGCGGCACAACTCTATAGTCCTACAGAACTGAAAGAGGCCTACTACTACTAGCGCCATCAAGTCAACCCACTCCGATTGTTGAGTTACTTGTAATTTACGCCCCCAAGTCAAGGACGAGAAGCCAGCATTTTAGTCCAAATGACCGGTGTAAAGGTTGAACCCGCTAAGTCGACATAACACACCGGATGTTTAAGAACGAGCGCTCTTGTCCATTCGGCCGTGCTGGTCTCCGAGTGGGATTCTAACATCCTAAGGGTTGTCTTGTAAATATGTTCCTTCACTTGTGCTCTTTGAGCAAAGGAAAACCCACGCCACCCGTTCATCGCTTACACTGACAAATAATATTTAAATCTTCACTAACAAGTTCGGTTGGAAATGCTGGTGCTCTTACATGACTCATTCTACTGGATAGGACATTCACATAGGAAGTAAGGTCTATAATATTTCCATATTAGAATATTGACATTTCCCATTGAAGAAACACATTGGCGCTTTCAAATCTAATGCCTTTAGCAAACATTCAACGTTCCATTCCTTGGGGTGTGTGTTTTCTTCGTTTTGTTATATAGACATTTGCGACAATGTGTAACATCCGTTTTCCAATGGCTATACTGTATAATGTGTTTGGGCAAGCTGCTTCAGTTATAACATGCGATGTATATAGTGACACTACAAGATCTCTCACGGGTCTCACAAGAGTTTACTAGAAACCCGAGTGAAAGGGGTGTATATGTTACAGATCAATTACTAGAATACCTTGCTGGAATACCTTAGTGAAGGGGGTGTATATGTAAGAGATCAATTGCTAGAATACCTTGCTGGAATACCTTAGTGAAGGTGGTGTATATATTAGAGATCAATTACTAGAATACCCTGGATCAACAAAATAACAAAGAAGTGATAGACTACGTGGTCTGAAATTAGTTGCTGTTGTTGTTGTTATTGTTGTTGTTGCTGCTGCTGCTGTTGTTGTTGTTGTTGTTGTTGTTTTTGTTGCTCTTGTTGTTACTGCTGCTGTTTTTGATGTTGTTTGTGGAACCTCTGCTAGACTGAGCTTTAACTCTGAAGTCCTATAGAATGACGATCGCCTGAGTCTTGACAAAAATAGTGGATCTAGTCAAGTAAATTGACCCTTTTACACTCTTTAAAGCGCATTGAGCACAGGCTGCTAGACCCACAGTTTAAACCCAACACGGCACTCTGTGGGCGATGTGGTCACTATCCCGCCGGCCGCACTTATTTCCCTTGACATTTCCTGGTACAGGTTTTAGGCTGGGTCGCCCTGGGGCTTTTACTCAATTTGTAAGATCTGCCTCGATGTGGATTTGAACCGATGACTATCGGACCGGCAGGGGAATGTTTAGCCTGTACGATACCGCGGCTCCCTAAAACAAAGTCTTTTAGCCGCAAGCCGGGTATGTGAAGTGTTGGGATCATCACATGTTGGCCTGAGTGCCGGGAGGAATAGGTGACCAGTTTTTTCTTCCCGTGGCAAACGGAGAGAGTTTGCATCGAAAACTTGTCCGACAGTTCTGGTGTCATTGTCAGCGTAATGAATGTAGTCTTCGCATATGAGGTGAGGTATTAAGGTGTATTAACACTATTATATTGCGCGGAAGTCTGGACAATCAACAAGAAATTAGAAAGTCGAACAGAGACCCTGTGAATGTGGATGTACAGAAGAATATGTCGTATTTGACGGAAACAATACCAATCAAATACAGAGGTTCTAGAATGAAAAAATGAGTTGATAAACGACAAAACAGGAGCCAATGAAATATTTCGGCCACGTTAAACGACATAACACTCTTATAAAAATCATACTGGAGGGTAAGGTTGAAGGCTAGCGAGCAAAAGGTAGACAACGATACATGTGGGAAGATAACATCAAGGGATGGACGAACAGCGATCTGACAGAATGTACGGTCAGGGCGAGAGACAAACAGTGTTGGAGATCCATTGCAGCCAACCTTCATTGTGGACACGGAGTCTGATTGATTAATTGAATGATTGATTGATTGATTGATTGATTGATTGACTGATTGATTGATTGATTGATTGATTGATTGATATATAATAAAATCGTGATTCAGCACAGCACATTAGTTCACAAATAGTATGATGCCTCGACAGCTAAAATCATGTGCCCGTGTTAAAGTGTGATGCCTCGACAGCTGAAATCATTTGCCGTGTTAACATCTCCGTTCCAGAGAAAACGGGAGTGGAAGGCCTGGTTCATGGAAGCCGTGACTGGGGCTGACCAACACTACAGTAGACATAAGATATTAAGGACACACTGGGCATCAAAAAAGCACGTGGTGAGAAAGTTGAGATATAATCTGAACTATTGCTAGAACGTTGTCCAGACTCTTCTTCCTATAAAGTTAGCTGCATGTCCTTTTTTGCAGAACCTCGCAATCAACCCAAGTATTTAAAGCTATTTTTTTATTTTCTAGGCAACTGTGCGCACAGCAGTTTGCTATTATCGGCTCCGTGGCAAAGGGTTTACGGACGCAGTTCGTAATCCCGCATACCTGCGATCGAAACACAGCTGCGGTCGATTTTGCAGCAGACCGCCTCGCGTTGGTTTTTTTATGAAATGTTATGGGTGAATAAAGAAAGTTATGGCAAACTGCTGAACGTAAACTTGCCCAAGAATCACGAACAGACAAAAAATGCTGAGGTTGACTGCTACATTCTGTAAAGGATATGCAACAAAGTTGTTTTTTCTTAAGTTTGCTGTTATTGAACCGATACCGCACATTGTGTCAACGGCTTCGCGTGGAGGAGCGCAATTGGGAGGGTACAAGCCTTATCGTATTGCGAGGAAATGCAAGCTAACGATTAAATGTCTTGGCAGGGCAGACCAGGCCCTAAGCCTTGGTCTGCAACTGGCCTAGGATGGAAGCTCCGACAGGTAGACAATTAGAGCATTCCTTTGCTGACCCAACAGCTTAAGCAGCTTGTCTTGTTCCAGGCGTATTGGATGTTGCCTTTCCTCTAGACTACACTAGGCATTCCTACAGACGGACCATGCTGCATGGGCAAGTACTTGATCTCTACAATTTAACCTAGGCTGTGTGCATTTCAGAGATTATTATGCCATTTTTTTTCCCTTAAGTACAATAATTATTTTTTAATCATCAATATGATTTTTTTTTAACAATAATTATCGTTTGTCAAGACGACAAGATGCCAGTAGACGTTTGCTATTGCTTTCTGAAAGCCCTAAGCTAATACCATTGTGAAAATCAACTCAATGCGGTCTGCTTCAATATCGTTCTAGCTATAGTTAAGATTGGGTGTATTTGATACAGAAGCGGTCAAGGTGAACAGATTTGCTGTGTAACACCGAAAGACCATCAACTGTCGGATATGTAAAGAATACACAAGCCAGTTGGTTGTGATGGAAAACGTTCGTTTGTGTCGCTCGGTATAAAATATTGTTTGAGAATGATTAACATTTGTACCGATCCACCCAGCGACTCAGGAGGGGAGTGTATGACACCCGGTAACACTTGTAGAAATTGTTCTGAAAATAGCGTCCTCTATCAGATACGAACGTGCCACTTTTGAAATTAGAACCATACACTCTAACATTACACCATTGGGAATCGTGTAGAAGAAGTGATTGATGCAGTGTGAGTTCGTTTTCTTCTTTAGACCCATTTACGCGCCTTAGGCTCATTTAGACATACGGTGCTATTATTTTTAAAAAGCCAATAGGCACTCGATTGGCGATGTGGTCAGTATCGTGCCAGTCTCATTTACTTCCCAAGACACTTACTGGTCCCCATTATAGGCTGGATTGACATGGAAGTTTAGGTCAATTTATTCGAATCCACACAACATGGACAGCCAGAAAGACCAATGAACAAGGCCTTCAAGAAACAAATGTAGATCGTAAACTGATTAGAGACATTAGACGTAGACAGTCACAATTTTTGGGGCATGTTATGAGAAGAAATGATTTGGAGAACTTGGTGACAACTGGTAAGATCGAGGGGAGCAGACCAAGGGGAAGACCTAGAAGCAAGTACCTGGATGGCTTGGCCTTGTGGCATGGTCGAGACAGAAACACTGAGCTGATCCACGACTCTGGTGATCGAGTGAGATGGCAGAACATGACCTCCCACGCTTACCGGCATAGCACATGATAGATGGAGGGATTACAAAAAGAGGAGAGGCGCTAGCTTAGTGACTAGATGCTAGCCTTCCGGCCGGGTGGTCACGAGTTCTATCCCCGTCGGGTTAGATTCGAAATTATAAAAGATACCTGGGCTGGAGGGTATAGAACAAGCCTAACGTGGGTCACTTGAATTGTTTTGAAGTAAAGTGGTCGGTGTGATACTGACCATATCACCGACCTAGTGTCGACTGGTCTTTAACATTACGTCTAGCATCGTGGACTGAGTGGTCTAGAAGTAAGATGTCAGCCTCGAGTGCAGGAGAGTCCCGGGTTCAAGCCCCGGTGAGGACCGGAATTTTTTCACGTGGACTTCTAATAAGAACATTTCCCCTGGTCTCTGGGTAGTGAGATCGGACGCCCGTGTGTATTGTTGCGCACGTAAAACATCCCTTGGCAGTTGGAAATCGAAAATGAGTAGCCTAACGGCGCTACGCTGGGCCATATTTCGATTTTAAGATCTTCCCAAAGTATTTCAGGATCCTCGCAAGTGCTATGGAGTTCGTGCACTGAGCTGAGATTCTCCGGACTCAGGCTTGAGTTAGGAGTAGAACGGAAAACTTATGGGTTACACCCGTGTGCCGTGATGTTGATCCATCGACTAGACTAAACTATGTCTAGCATCACCTGCACCATACACTTACAGTTAAATTAACACAAGTGAGAACATTGCAGTTATAGACAAATCTCAAGCGAACGAAAGAAGAAGTATACACTTTAAGTCATGAAAAAAGGTCCTGTATTTGTACTGACTTAGTATAATATGACCAGTTTCCACACCTGCGATAACAAATACGCGGCATGGGCTGTAAGAAGAAGACACGGAGAAGAATGTCTCGGGCACTCAAGTCGGTTGATCACATCAACACTCACTGTAGTTTAGAAAGAACAGTGGTGGCTCGTTTGACCTAGTGGCTCGAACGCGGGGTTTCTTTTAGGAGACCCCGGTTCGAATTCTCGATAAGGTGTGGGATTTTTTTTCTGTTGGGGTAAAAATAAAACGCTAACCTGCACAGTTCGAGGTGACTGCACTAGACATGCGGCCTTAATTCCTAAGGCTCAAGACCCACCTGTCCTACACCGCAAGGTGCTATAGGCAGTAGATGAGAGACTGTCAATAGTGGAAGGCATGGTTTCTGGAAGATGAAGCAGCTGCTAACTAACACAAGTAAAGGATCCTTTCCCTCGCCTTAAAGTGCCCAGTGCATATTTTGCAAGACTCGTAGGTTTTAGGTCATTCAGCACTCTGTGTGTGAAGTGGTCAGTATTATGTCAGACGCCTTTACCACTCAAGATATTGCTTGGTACTCATTTAGACTGGGTCGACATGGAAGCCCAGGTCTTTTTTTTTAAGTTCGAAACTGCCCAGATACGGATGGAGCACCTGATAAACGGGCCGACAATTAGCGCCTAGCCACTACGCTACCACGGCTCCCATCACGACGGGCCGATAAGCTAGCGTCTAGCCACTACGCTACCACGGCTCCCATCACGACGGGCCGATAAGCTAGCGTCTAGCCACTACGCTACCATGGCTCCCATCACGACGGGCCGATAAGCTAGCGTCTAGCCACTACGATACCGCGGTTATCATCACTCATCACGACTGGCCGACAAGCTAGCGTCTAGCCACTATGCTACCACGGCTCCCATCACGACGGGCCGATAAGCTAGCGTCTAGCCACTACGATACCGTGGTTATCATCACGACTGGCCGACAAGCTAGCGTCTAGCCACTACGATAAAGCGGTTATCATCACGACGGGCCGACAAGCTAGCGTCTAGCCACTACGATACCTAGGCTACCATCACGACGGGCCGATAAGCTAGCGTCTAGCCACTACGATACCGCGGTTATCATCACGACTGGCCGACAAGCTAGCGTCTAGCCACTACGATATCGCGGTTATCATCACGACTGGCCGACAAGCTAGCGTCTAGCCACTACGATACCACAGCAACAATCACGACGGGCCGACAAGCTAGCGTCTAGCCTCTGCGATACCACGGCTACCATCACAGCGGGCCGTCAAGCTAGCGTCTAGCCAGTACGCTACCACAGTTGTCATCACGACGGGCCGACAAGCTAGCAAATAGCCACTACTCTACCACGGCTCCCATCACGACGGGCCAACAAGGTAGCATCTAGCCATTACTCTACCACGGCTCCCATCACGACGGGCCGACAAGCTAGCAATTAGCCACTACTCTACCACGGCTCCCATCACGCCAGGCCGTCAAGCTAGCGTCTAGCCATTACTCTACCACGGCTCCCATCACGACGGGCCGACAAGCTAGCATCTAGCCACTACTCTACCACGGCTCCCATCACGCCAGGCCGTCAAGCTAGCGTCTAGCCACTACACTACCACGGTTGTCATCACGACGGGCCGACAAGCTAGCGTCTAGCCATTACTCTACCACGGCTCCCATCACGACGGGCCAACAAAGCTAGCGTCTAGCCACTACGCTACCACAGTTATCACGACGGGCCGACAAGCTAGCGTCTAGCCACTACTCTACCACGGCTCCCATCACGACGGGCCGACAAGCTAGCATCTAGCCACTACGCTACCACGGTTATCACGACGGGCCGACAAGCTAGCGTCTAGCCACTACTCTACCACGGCTCCCATCACGACGGGCCGACAAGCTAGCGTCTAGCCACTACACTACCACGGTTGTCATCACGACGGGCCGACAAGCTAGCGTCTAGCCATTACTCTACCACGGCTCCCATCACGACGGGCCAACAAGCTAGCGTCTAGCCACTACGCCTACCACGGTTATCACGACGGGCCGACAAGCTAGCGTCTAGCCACTACTCTACCACGGCTCCCATCACGACGGGCCGACAAGCTAGCATCTAGCCACTACGCTACCACGGTTATCACGACGGGCCGACAAGCTAGCGTCTAGCCACTACTCTACCACGGCTCCCATCTCGACGGTGGACACAGACGATTCAAGACACCCTGGACACCCGTGCGTTAGTTTAGGGAACTGTCTCTGTTCATAGGAGTTTTATTAGAGTGACGTTCTACAAACGACCTCAAATGATTTATATTGCACTAAGAATGTATGCATTGTATGCAGTCTATGCTGGCATGATTTATCCTTATTTTTTTAAATCTAAATTGTGAACTGTTTAAATAATCGAATGTAGATTATCACGTTACTGATAATAGAGAAAGCTAATCCTTTACGCAAACATCTGTCCATGTGCACTAGAAGTAGTAGCACTTATATGGGCTACGCTTGAATTCAAACACGCGCAAAATGGAGGAGCGAATGCACAGACATTTCCATAAATTACAACCCAGACATTGTACATGCGCACATTCTTTAAGTACTCACCAACATACAGCCATGCCTGAAGAACAATAACTGGTAGCACGATCTGGTATATCAGGTTCCACATGGCTGCAGTTATCTATCACTGGGATCTACAAGATGCCAGGTGGACTGATACGCACAACTGAACTTGTCAGGGCCTCTTTTGCTTCTGGTCTTGAATTCGTATTCGATTATTTCTAATTCGTAACCGAAGGGTTTCACGTAAAAATGTATTGGACACAAGGTAAGACGAGATCGTTGCTTTGTGGTAGTCAAATAAAAGAATGTCCTATTTGCTCAGTTTACGAACGTCATTATTTGTGCTGTGGGGACATAAAGAAGCTCATACTGGTTATACAAAGTTATATTCACTACTGGATACATGACGTCTTGTTCCCATGTTGGAGTGCAAACACTGCTGCATGAATTTCCACTGTCGTATAACTGAGCACTGGTGACATGATTGGGTTTCGGAAGTGCATTTCGTTGAAATTGGCGGAGGAATTTTCTTCATCCCATCTCATAATGTTCCTACTTGCACCTTGCGGTCTCGAGGTGAGGTATAAACAGCGGCAGAGTGTCCGCTTATGGGCTTCATGTATCGATATTCCCATGGACTCTGTTATTCCCTGCGTCCGTCGTTTACGTGGTCAGCCTCTTCCTCTGCTTCCATCTGGTCTGTACATCATTGCTTGTTGTGGTATACTGTTAGTTGGTAACCTACTTGCATGGCCAAACCATTTGACTGGCTGCCTTCTAATACAATCTAGTGCCGCTATAACCCCCACTTTAGTCCTGATTTATTCATTTCTGATCTTATCTCTTCTTGATACATTGAGTTTTCTTCTCAGGAATCTCATTTCTGTTGCTGTTATTTTTCTTTTCTATTTTTCTGTCATTGTCCAGGTTTGGCATTGGTAACATGGGGTTGGTAGGAAGATTGTCTTATGAAGTGCTTTCTTAGTAGTTATTGATACATGTTTGTACTTTAGTATTGGTGCGATTTGTCCAATGAGTTGATTTGTCTTATTGCACCTATTTTCGATCTCATCTTCTGATTTGCCATTTGATGATATTATGTAGGCACTTGAAACTCTTTACTTGTTTCAAGGGATGTTCGTTTAGGTGAATCGTTGTTGCTTTTTCTTCTTTAGTTACAGCCATTACCTCTGTTTTATTTGTGCTAATTTTCATGTTATGTTCCCTGCACATTTCTTTTAGACTATTCATGTGGTCTTGTACTTCAGCTTCTGATTTTGCTATTAGTGCTTGATCGTCCGCAAACAGGCGTTCTCTAATGGTGTAATTTGCAGATGGTTCTTCTTCCATGTTCTTGTCATGCGGTATTCTTGCGCCTTTATTTGGTTGCTCTCACTAGTGCATTCACTGTTGTTGTTTAAGATTCTACATAGGTTTGTTAGATGCGTACTCATTCCATATTTTTTAAGGATTTTCCACAACTTGTTTCTATCTACTCTATTAAATGCCATTTCTTGGTCGACAAGTGCTAAGTTGAGTGTTTCATTGAATTCGATTGATTTTTCTATAAGTTGTCTAAGAGCAAAAATGGCATCTGTGCATCCTTTGTTTTTCCTAAATCCAAGTTGTGTTTCGCTTAGCTTGGTTTTTTAGTAGTTCGTAATCTTTTCTTAAGAACTTTGCAAAATATTTTCCCGGTATGACTCAACAGGAAATGCCACTGTATTGTGTGCAGTCTCTTTTGCTGCCTTTGTTTTTCTAAACTGGGATAATTATGGCATTTTCCCAGTCTCATGGTGTCTGTTGTTCTACCCAAAACATGGTTGAATAGTCTATGTAGCCATGCTTTTCATACTTCTTTTGCTGCTTTAATTATTTCATTTGGTATTTAATCTTGTCCTGGTAATTTGTTCAATGGGGCTAATCTGACGGCTTCTATAATTTCTTCTTTCAGTAAATCTGGTTCTAGTTCTTCTGTGTCATCTATGTCGGTTTCTTGAATTCCTGTGACATCTGATGGGATGTTGAGAAGTTGTTCGAAGCACTGTTTACATCCTATTCTGATTTGGTTTTGTTCACTTATTCGTTTTCCATTTTCGCTGTTAATTATTTCAGTTGGGTCAAAGGGTTCTCCTCTGGTTCTCATTGCACTTATCTTTTTGTAGAAGTTTCTAGTTGCCTCCTTGTAGTTTTTATCTAGGGTTTCTCCCTACTCCTCCCAGTCTTTTTGTTTTTCTCTGTTTACTATTCTATTCACATGTCTTCTTGCTATTCTATATTCTATGTAATCGCATTCCTGTTTGCTCTTCGACCACTTTTTTTATGTTTCCATTTTGTTTTGTACAGTTTTCTTTACTTCTGCTTTCCACCAACTTGTTATTTCCTTTATCCGTGTTTTGCGTTTTTTTCGTGGTTCCACGTGTTATTTTTGCAGTATTTAAAATGCTTGATTTGAACTTCTCCCGTTTTTCTTCCACTGTCTTTCTTTCTATAGGTAATTTTACAAAGATTTCGGTTAGTTCTTTCTCATAATTTTCCCATAATTTTTTCCTCTTCTTTGAGGGTTTTTAGGTTTACTGATTCGCATGGCATGTATTTTCCTGGTCTTTGTTTTCTTCAACTGATGGTTCTTATTGTGGCAACGACTGCTTTGTGGTCTGTGTTTATACTTAAGTTGGGCACTGCCCTTGCATCTAATATATTTCTCTTTCTGTTATTTCTTGTTAATATAAAATCATTTTGGCTTTTAGTATCTAGATAGTTACATTTATACCAGGTGCATATTTGTGAGTCTTTGTGTCTATAGAATGTGTTTGTTATATAGAGGTCGTGTTGGCTGCATAGCTCTATCAGTCTACTTCCGTTATCATTTTTTTCATCATGTTGGTCTCCAAATGCTCCAAGATGTTTTGCTCTGTCCGTTCTGTTGTGTTCTAGTTTTGCAGTGAAGTCTCCCATAACTATGATGTTGTCCTGCTTATCTATTTTATTTAGCGCGTCATGGATGTCTTCGTAGAATTCCTCGCATTCTTGCTCATTATTGTTTGTATTACATGGTGCATATATTTGCACATATGTTGTAATTGTTTGTTCTTTTATTCTCACTGTTATGATTCTTTCTTATATATATTTGATTTCTAGTATTCCTCTTGCTTGCCGTGGTTCAATGACTATTCCCACATCCTGTCTTGCCCTTTCTTGCTGTTCCACTCCAGAGTAGATAAACGTATAACGGTGGTGGATCTCCTTGCTTCCTTCCCCTTTTATTCTGGTGTCCGCTTTTCTCATCAGTCCAATTTTCCTCTCTTCCATTGTTTCTGTAAGTTCTTCTTCTTTAATATTACGTAAAACCGCAGACGTTCATTGTGCCTATTTTTTTTAATCGCTGATCTATCTCGTAGTCCATTAACATTGCCGGGTCTATATCCATTTCTGTCAATCCGTTTATACTTCTTAGTTTTTCTACGGGCAGTATTAAGATAAGATCCCCCGCAGGCTTGCTAGGCCAGTCGTAGATTTAGGACAAAAATCTGACCATAGGAGTCCATCCCCAATGGCTAGCCATAGCCCCGTTAGCCCATGACCTAGCGGTCATGGTTTCCCATTTAGTATTGGTGCGATTTGTCCAATGAGTTGATTTGCCTTATTGCATCTATTTTCGATCTCGTCTTCTGATTTGCCATTTGATGATATTATACTTTCTAGGTAATTGCAACTCTTTACTTGTTTCCAGGGATGTTCGTTTAGGTGAATCGTTGTTGCTGTTTCTTCTTTAGTTACAGTCATTACCCCTGTTTTACTTGTGCTAATTTTCATGTTATATTCCCTTCACATTTCATTTAGACTATTCATGTGGTCTTGTAATTATTCGGCTTCTGATTTTGCTATTAGTGCTTGATCATCGGCAAAAAGGAGTTATCTACTAGTTAGATTTGCAGATGGTTCTTCTGCCGTGTTCTCGTCATGCGGTGTTCTTGTAGTCTCTGTTTGGCTTGTTTCTTTATATTTGTTGTTTATATATGTTGTGAACAAGAGAGGGGACAGGACACAACCTTGTTTTACTCCGGATTTTATGGTGAAGGGTTCTGAGTGTCCTCCAGTTGCTCTTACTATGCATTCATTGTTGTTTAAGCTTCTACGTAGGTTTGTTAGATGTGTACTCACTCCATATTGTTTAAGGATTTCCCACAGCTTGTTTCTATCTACTCTATCAAATGCCTAGAGAATTTTATTAAATGACAAAAATAAATTATTATTATTATTCATCTTCTTCTTCTTCTTCTTCTTCTTCTTCTTCTTCTTCTTCTTCTTCTTCTTCTTCTTCTTCTTCTTCTTCTTCTTCTTCTTCTTCCTTTGCCCTTAATCAGCCTTTTGGGCATAGGCCTTCAACCATCTCAGTCCCATAATGTGCTGTCTCCTCCATCTTCCTCTATTTCCTTCCCAGGAAGTCCTTCTCCATCTTCCTCTATTTCTTCTTCTTCTTTTCGTTCATCCGGAGTGTTTTTTTCAGATGTGATTGCGGTGTGTCTGTTATGCGCCCTTGGGCCGAAACCCGTAGGCCAACACATCCGACAATAGCGTGCTTTTTTGACCAGGTAGCATTCCTGGGAGACTCTCACTTTTGTGGTGCCATCTACAACCATGCTGGCCAAGTTGGAACGGTCGAAGACAACGGTCATCCCTCAAAGGAAGGCAGGGACAGTCCATAGCATTTTCCGCCATCCAAGGTTGCTTCCATAGTTGCAGGGCCGACACATAACGCCCTGGATCTGGGCTCACCGAGGGAAATCGTCACGTCCTGCTCATGGCTGCTTTAAATCCTCACTTCAATATATTGGTCATTTCGTTTGCCCCAGGCCATTCCCGCACAAACCAGACAGGTTTGCAGACGGCATCCACTCAGAGAGTTTTCGGACATGTGCTTGTCGTTACGTCCGTCAGAGCTGTTCCAGGCACGACAGACATTCGGAAAACTACCTAGTCAGAGCTGTTCCAAACAAGAGCGGCATTCGGAAACTAGGTAGTCAGAGCTGTTCCTAGCACGAGAGACATTCGGACGAGACATTTCACTCGGACGTAATTGCGTAGTGTCAATTTTTAGTTTGCCACCCGTAGGACGACACTTCCGGCTTTCGGCGGGCATATTTTAATGAGGTTAGCCTTCCTCGGGACTCTTGTTTCGGCTTCCACACAGCAAGCTTTCGCTTCGGGCTGCCACGTAATGGATTCGCAAGACAGGCGTTCCATTTCGTGTCAACGAGACAATTTTCCACCTTTGACTACACTCACTCCATGAGTATGGTTACAGACTATCGGACGTCTGCGGGACGTGCGACCGAGGTGTTTTTCCATCTTTTGTACTCGCTCACGAGGTAGGCTACATGTGCTGCCGGCTCAGCACCTTACCTCCGTGCGTCTGTGGGCGAGTAACGGTCAAGCCCTTTCATCCGGGGATACCTCATATCCCCCAGCTAAGAGCCAACGAACGAATCTGCGCCGAGCATGTAGCGTTCTCAGCACATCATCACAATTTTGATGTAGGTTTGTGTAGGCCAGGCTCTCACTTCCGAGAGTTTATGGCTTAGAGACGTTCAGCCATACACCTCGGACGGGAGCCTTAGAGGTTATGTCAGGACTGAGATTTTAGGGATCGTTTGCCTGATTTTGACTGCTATCCTCAGTCTTACCTGCAGAGCAGCAGGTTGTGTCTCTCTTAGTCTGGTCCCTATCCCACGAGCCGTCCGATATGTAGTTTTCATCCATCAGCAAGCACATGGGGTCGATGGGACACGCAAGCTCCCCCACCACGGCAAGGTGGAGACTCATCGGGGGAGTTCCTCTATTTCATTCCCAGAAAGTCCTTCTGCAGCTTTCTCTATTTCCTTCCCAGGTAGTCCCTCTCCAACTTCCTCCATTTCCTTTCCAGATAGTCCGTCTCCAGCTTCCGCCATCTCCTTCCTGGGTAGTTCTTCTGCAGCATCCTCTATTTCCTTCCCGGGTAGTCAATCTCCGCCATTAATACTCACTTAGTGAATTTCAAAATAGAAGCCACAAACACCAGGCTGCACAATTTATTGCCTGGCATATTTCGCTGCATCTGGTCTGGTGTATACTGCAAGAGTTATATATCACATGAAGTGGATAGATGAATCATATTTTGCCTGAAATGTAAAACACATAGTCACTGATGTTGTTTGTATGTTGAGCAGCTCCACATTAGAACAGTTCCAGTGACTATATGTGTAATGTATTTCAATCAAACATGATTCATCTATTCACTTCACATGAAATGCGGAGGTCATCATGGCCGTACGGATACGATCTTAAGGGCCCTTTCGTAGAACACAAATCTATTATAAAGAGGTGAGGTAAGTTCGATGCTTTGTTCTATTAATATGCGCAGTGTAACTATCTTATCAGGGCAAGATCTACTTGGTTGGAAGCTGGCCTTTTCATCCTGTTTTCGTCGTCGTCGCCGTTTTTTTTTTTTCCATCTCGTAATTTCTACAGAATGGTCCTGATTAATATCTTCCCGGGAACTGACAGTAGCATTATTCATCTTTAATTAGCACACTCCTGTAGGTCCCCTTTCTTTGCGCCTTCACCAGATATCCTTCTCTTCAGTCCGCTGGTATTTCTTCAGTTTTCCAGATTCTGCTTAATAATCTGTGCAGTAATTGATTTTAGCTATTTACGTTAGTTTTAATGGTCTACTGCTGGGATGCCATCTGGACCAGCAGCTTTCCTATTCTTCAGTAGTTTGATAACTTTGTTCATCTCTTCTTTTGATGGTTTCTCGCAGTTGATATTTAGTTCTCTTTTTGCGATCCGGACTCCTATCGGCTTTCTTCGCATCTCGTTATGTCTCTTCAAGACTCCTTTCCTATTGGTTGGCTGCGTTTTTTTTTTAATCTTTTATCGTTATGTTTGGACTTATTCATGATTAGTTGGTATTTGTGGCTACAGTTTTATTTTCCACTTGATAAGGAAGCCAGCCCCAAGTCCAAACCTCCTTCGTGGCCTCTTCGACAAGTATGGTAGGTTACAGTGTGATACTATTATCTTTTGCCCTTGTGGGTTCCGATAACAAACGGGCGGTATCCACCTTAGTGACCTCTTACGACATGCTTGGTAGGTTGCAGTGTTGATATTCTCTGCATCAATTTAGGGTCCCGGTAAACTGGAGGACGTATTAAAAATTAGTCTCAGTTTGAAAATATATGTTGTTAAGAGATACCGACTTGGCAACATACGCTATTTAACAATATCAGTTTAGAAATATATGTTGTTAAGAAACTTGGCAACTTGTATTATTAAACTATATCAATTTAGAAATATATGTTGTTAAGAGATACCGACTTGGCAATTTGTGTTACTAAACTATATCACTTTGGAAATATATGTTGTTAAGAGATACCGACTTGGCAACTTGTGTTATTAAACTATATCACTTTGGAAATATATGTTGTTAAGAGATACCGACTTGGTATTAAACTATTAAACTATATCACGGGACGCAGAGGTGTTTCCAAGGCACCAGGGCCGGGTTATATACTGGCCAAGACCTATTGACGCGTCCTCGTCGAGCGTCCTGGGCAACAGGTCCCTTCGGGGTCCTGGCTGAAGTCAATAGGATCGCCGATTCCTCCGAAGTCGGAGAGTGTCTGCCTGTACGGCGAGGAACCACCAGTCTGCGCACCAATAAGCCAGACATGGGACAACGGATACTCACGCAAACCTCAGGTCCTGTATGACATCACACTGATGTTGGGCAACGGGATGCCTTCATCCGACATACAGGGCTTTGCGTTGGAGTTCAAGCCAACGAACACAAGCAAGCAAGCAAGTAAACTATATCACTTTGGAAATGTATATTGTTAAGAGATACCGACTAGGCAACTTGTGTTATTAAACTATATATCTTTGGAAATATATGTTGTTAAGAGATACCGACTTAGCAACTTATGCTATTAAACTATATCAATTTGGAAGTGTATGCTGTTAACAGATAAAGACTTAGTGGCATATATTACTACGAGCAATGATGTACATACCAAGTGAAACCAGAAGACGAGGCTGACAACGTAAACGATGGATAGAGGGAATAACAGAGTCCATGGGAATGTCGATATATGAAGCCCATAACCGGGCACTTCCTTGCTGTTTATGCTTCACCTCGACACGACAAGGTACAAGAAGAAGAAGATTAAATGAGATGATGAGATTGCTCCGAGACATCGAAGATTGTGATGACACTTACTTTCAGTAAATGGCACTCATGCGAAGCAGGTCATTTACCTAAGAGGTAACATATTCTTTTCATCTACACAAGTCCACCAAACCTTCCCTAATGCATGCTAAGTAGACAGCAGGCAGTGGCTCTTATATGTACCGTTTGCTTAGGTAATCAAACAATTGTTTGCTTTTCTTTGAATTCTATTAAATATGGGCCATTAGAGAGATGTCTCGAACACCCGAAACCTGGGACGATCAAATTACATTCTCCCCCGCATATTTTCAGTTTGTTCATAACTGTTAATATTAAAGTTGTATAAGTAAGAGGTGCTCGTGTTGCATTAAGTGTAGTGTAGCGGTTGATGTACGTACTCTCTTGCCTATATGAACATGCGACGGAAAATCACAACAGACATTCTTCGATTCGAATGAATAGAGCGCATTCGGAAGCCGTGCTTTTTTGTGGCCTCAAGGGCTTCCCAAATTGATATGTCTGTATACTGCGTGTACAGCATTGTAACCGACCAATCATATCTCTTGTTTAAATGTTCGTTAATATACTGGACACAGCATTACGACTCAAGGCTCAAGACTTAAGATTCCCCCCCCCCCCGCCACCCCACGTTGCAAGGTACTATAGGCAGTAGATGACAGTTGACAGACAGACAGCATTACTGTCCGATGTGATATTGTGCTTGTTATTTGACCTATGCTGCTTTAGTATAAAAGTCTGACAACTGTGGTGCTATTTCAGTGGTTACATACTAATTATGTCCATATTTCATAGTCGTGGTTTCATGGGGATGATAGACCTGGCTAATTATGACACACTTTAAGGGGTGTCTAGTTGGTCAAGCGTCGAAGTTCACGTGTTCCTACAGCAAGGAGCTGTCGTCATTTGGAAGTGACAGGTTCGAATCCCAGTAGGTAACAATAGGTTTCAATTATTGTGTTGTCTAGCGTATCCCGAATCCGTATTCATTTTTATTTCTATTTCTACTTCTTTGAGCGCCAAGCAATAATCGTGTGTCTTTTTATGAACTTCACACCACTGACCTGTATGTATGCACCAGGATTTGCCAGAGTTAGAGCTAATCAACACGCAAAATATAGTGCCTTCACAAATGTTTGCCCTCATTCAAGTTCAATTTGTTTTAAAAAGTATCAATTGCATTGTTGTGACATTTTCCCTGTCGTCTTATATTTACTCCCACCCTAGGAATATGTCTCTGATAATTCCAAAGACAACTGACGTCATGGAAAGCGGCCATACTTCTTTGATGTTTTAGTGAAAATGTATTAAATTCACGTTACAAACTTGTTTTACAGTAATTCCCGTCAATTCGGTCAACACCTCTGAACAATTCCTTTCCACTATGTGACCTACTTCTCATAAGGAAATTCCCCGTGCACGACGGAGAATATTCATTATCGAAAAATGATGTTTCCATGTGAAGATGTAATACATTTCATAATTTGCACTTCATCTCTGATCCGTAAATTATATTCTGCATATAAACAAACATTGAGATCTGCTGCACAATCTTCAGAACAAAACTGTCTTTGTTGGGTGTACATATTGATGAGTTTATATGCTAAATCGCATCATTTCCCCTCAGTTGTTTACTGAGTTATGGATTTTTATACGGAAGCAAACATTTGTGAACGCACAATAGCTGGCAAATAATGCAACAATACACACGGGAAGTAGCATGAACAGGGCTAATATAATCACAGCAGTACGGACTGTGTGGGCGGATACTGACGAGAATCAGACGCTGGCCCGATTACATGAACAGGATGAAGTGTGGTCAGACACATCAGTGCCGCCTTTGAGAGAAAGTGATAATATGCCATAACCAACTCCTTATGGGAACTTCTTCTTCTTCTTCTTCTTCTTCTTCTTCTTCTTCTTCTTCTTCTTCTTCTTCTTCTTCTTCTTCTTCTTCAGCGTTCCGAGCCATTGAAGTTCTTTGCTGCAGATACAATCCGTCTCCATTCGTCTCTCTGGTGGACCCTTATGGGAACAGTGAACATAAATACTTTGTCATGGCTGCTGCATTGGAGAACTGAGTACGCATGGATATTCTCGATGTTCAGTGATGTTGTTCGATGAGCATAGCTTAGCATAACGTAGCACATCGTACCATTACCCACACAGGAAAGGCGCTAGTGAAATTGGCATGTCACATCACCTAGTACGATAAAGTAAGTCACAAATGGCTGTAGAAAACTAACTAAATATGATAACAACTTGAAACCAGTTTATTTTTAAACATCCATTATCTCTTTATTTCTCAACATAATTCCCACCAACATTGATGCACTTATCACATCGTTTTATCAGTCTTCCCAAATCGGCTACATAGAACTGCGTGCTCTGCTTTCTAAACCACGTTTTTATTTCACATTCAACTTCCGCGTCATTCGGGAAATGTCTCCCGCCAAGGTGGGTTTTCAGTGGACCAAAAAGGTGGAAATCGCTAGGGGCTAAGTAGGGGCTGTAAGGTGGATGTTCCAGAACTTCCCACCTTAGTTGGTTAAATTTCTCCTGAGTTAATCGAGTCGTATATGATCTGGCATTGTCATGAAGAAGCAACACTCCTCTAGTCAGCAGTCCTGGACGTTTACTTCGAATCGGATCATGAATCATCGATAGAACTTCACAGTACGATTCAGAATTCACATTGTCACCTTTCTTCTTGAAATTGGTTAAAAGCACTCCTTGACAATCCCAGAACACTGTTAGCATAACCTTCCCTGCTGATGGCGTAACCTTGAATTTTTGGGCACAAGGTGAAGAAGGATGTTTCCATTGCATTGAAGCACGCTTTGATTCGGGCTGGTAGTCAGCATAAACAGGAAGCATTTCCTTATCAATGTCCTTTGCAGGCAGTCCTTTTACCCAAAAAAAAACGCATAACAGAACGTTGCTCTTTGGTTGTACACTCCGTAAGTACAGTCGCCATTTTGTTTATGCGCTGCGCATGCGCATGAGACACCTAGCGCCACCTGACGAACGGAAATATAAAGTTCGATGTTGCTGTCACCTAATGACACCTGTAGAAAACACCAACTACATTTACCTGCCATCCCACAGAACTGTGCGATTTACTTACTGACTCGCACTCATAATACTGTGTTCTTATACCTTGATCACGCTGTCCCCTTGCGGAATAACACCTCAACCAACTCATGCGTTCTATTCTGTGTTATTTCCTGACGCTCCATCCATGTCCTTCTCATATATAGTTCAGCGCTGTCTTTTAATTCTATTTTTCGTGTTTTATGTCTCCCACTATTTCTTTTCCACTTTTGGATGCCTGTCAAAGTGCTTTCTAGTTATATTATTCTCATGTGTTTTCCAAATATGTCCTAACTAGCGTTAGCCGTCGTTTCTTCCCCCATTGATTCGCTGATGTTTGTTTAATTCTCTTTATGAGTTCCAAATTGGTGATTCTATCATGCCATTTTGGTCTTTCTATTTTTTTTTTTTTTTTTTTGCGTAAGCACTAGTTAATGAATGCTTATAGTTTATTATTGTGCGTTAACAAATGTTTTCTCCCGTATAAAAATCCACACCTCATTAACCAAATGAGAGATCCATCCATCATGTGCCATGCCGGTAAGCGTGGGCGGTCATGTTCTGCCATCTCACTCGATCACCAGAGTCGTGGATCAGCTCCGTGTTCCTGTCTCGACAATGCCATGTGGCCAAGCCATCCAGGTATGTACTTCTTGGTCTTCCCCTTGGTCTCTTTCCTTCGATCTTGCCAGTTGTCACCAAGTTCTCCAATTCATTTCTTCTCATAACATGCCCACAAGATTTTGACTGTCTACGCTAATGTCTCTAATCAGTTTACGATCTTCATTTGTTTCTTGAAGGACTTGTTCATTGGTTTTTCTGTCTGTCCATGGTATTCTTTGCATTTTCCTCAGAAACCATATTTCCACAGCCATCAGCTGTTTTTCAGCTTGACTGCTTATTGTCCACGCTTCACATCCATACAAAAGTATAGGTTCTATGTAGCACCTCAACACTCTTTTTCTCGTTTCAATTGATATCGTTTTATTGGTCAGTATGTTTTTCATCTTGCAAAAAGCTATCTTCGCAATGGCAATTCTTGTTCTAATCTCTTCAAGGCATCTCCCATCAGATGTTATGACTGTGCCGAGATAACATGTATCGATTCACTTGTTTAAGAATATGCCCATTCTACTCGTATATCACATTGTGGTATTTCCTTCTTCCCAGTGACAACCATAATCTTTGTCTTCTTAATATTCAGTTCTAAACACTAGTTATTCACTGTGTGCAACAACCGCATCTACTAAATTTTGCAGGTCCTGTTCATTTTCTGCAATCAAGACTGTATCATCTGCATATCTAATGTTATTGATGTATCGTCCCCAATGTTGATTCCTTCCATATCTTCTATATTTCTGAATATATTTTCACTGTACAGGGAAAAAAGATCTGGAGACATTACACATCCCTGTCTCACGCCTCTTTTAATAGGCTGATATTGACCTACATCGTTATCAATTCTGATGGCAGCTTGTTGTTTCCAATATATGTTTTTTACAAGTCTAAGGTCTTTTCCATCAATTTGTAGATCTTCAAGCATCCTTATCATGTCGACATGTCTCACTTTATCGAAAGCCTTTGTGTAGTCAATAAAGCAAAAATATAGATCGTTGTTGACTTCTATAGAACGTTCAATTACTGTTCTCAGTATATACACAGCATTTACTGTACCTTTACCTTCTATAAACCAACATTGTTCTTCTCCTATTTCGGGTTGTATTTTCTTCCTAACTCTTTGCATGATAATTCTTAGCAAAATCTTCGTGATGTGGCTCATTATACTAATTGCTCTATGTTAATCGCATTCCATGGCTCCTGATTTCTTCGGGATTGCAATAAATATAGAATTACATAATTCAGGAGGTATATCTCCAGTATCGTATATTGTGTTCAGCAGTCTGGTGACTTGGTCTATTCCATATTCTTCTAAGGCATTGATCATTTCTACTGTGATGTTATCTGTACCCGGGGTCGTGCCAGTTTTCATATGGTTAAGAGCATTCTGAACTTCTATCTTCAAAATTGATGGTCCTTCTTCATTATTCCGATGATCATATTGTTCTTCTCTTGTATCTTCATAAAGGTCTTTCACATAATCTGACCACGCATGTAAAATATGATCTTTTTCTATTATGATTTTGCCATCTTTGGTTTTTAGGCAACCCGTTGATGTGTGTGTTCTTTTGTTAGTAATGTCATTAATTCTTGTGTGCATTAATTTGGTATTCCAGGTGTTGTATTGGTGTTACATTTCCTTGCAATTTTCCTCAAGCCATGTTTCTTTTGCCTCTTTGCATAGCTTCCTAATTTTCCTGTGAATCTCTTCATATTTTTCCTTGTTATTTTTGATATTTCTTCTTACTTCCATGAGTTTTAAGACGTCTTCCGTCATCCATTTCTTGCGTCCTATTATCTTTATTTTTGGGATGGTTGTTTCTGGTTGATTGATTTCTTTAATATTTCCCATTGGTCACTGACGTCTTGAATTAATATTTCCATATCGTCAATGCATCGAATCTGTTCTTTACTTCTGCGTTGAATTTGTCTTTTATTTCCTCACTCTTCAGTGCTTGTAGATCAAATTTTGTGTTTCTTGGTGAATATTTGACTTTCTTTAATTGTATATGTAAATTGCTTAAGATTAATCTATGGTCGCTGTAGCAGTTTGCGGTTGGTATAGTTTTTGCGACTTTTAAGGCATTTAGAAATCTTCTGTTGATGAGGATGTAATCAATCTGATTTCTGATCTTATGATCAGGACTCCTCCATATCCATAATCTTCTTGGGTGCTGTTGAAACCAGGTGTTTCCAATAATCAAATCTTGCTCTTTTGTCCACTATACTAGTCTGCACCCTCTTTCATTCTGTTCCCCTAGTCCATACTTGCCTACTATGCACCCGTCCTGTTGATTTCCAACTTTGGCATTCAAGTCATCCATTATGATAATTACCTCAGAATTCTTGCATTTCTTGAAGGCTTTCTCTAAATCACTATAAAATTCATCAATGCTGTCATCAGTACAGTCTGCTGTTGGTGCATAAACTTGTATGACGTTGACATCAAAAGGTCTTCCACTCAACTTCACCAGTAACACTCTGTCTGATACAGTCCAATATCCTTTGATCGATTTTGCTCTCTCTGTATCCATTATAATTGCTAATCCTCGCTGTTGTTTCTCTCCACCAGAATAGATTATTCTATATTCCTCAGATGTCCTGTCCATCTGGTCTCACACACACATAACAGGTTAATATTTAATCTTCTCATTTCATTTTTAATGTTATCAAATTTTCCATCTCCACTCATAGTTCTTGCATTCTAAGTTCCTACTTTCAATGTTGATATTCTTTTTCACCCAGTCGCCTGATAACGGTCTGGAGTCACCTGGTGCACATGACTACCCCTACCGGGCGAGGCTGCTCCTATGTAGCACCCATTTACGCCGTTTCTCTGATTATCGATAAGACTGCAGTACATGATATTCTTAGCATCTGTAAAGAAGGTAGTTTGCCATTGCTTTCCTTCCTAGCAGTGACCATACTGGTCGATGACCGTCGACATTGTCACCAAAAAAAAGGAGATCCTCTGCCTATCGTTGTGAAGCTGTATACCATAACCTACAACTATCTGTCAGCTGCTCTTCAACTTCATCCACCACCTGCACACATGGCTTCACATAACCCTGATCGGAGGGCTTAACGGGTACTCCACCTTACCCAAGGGTGTCCCGTGGGCTAGCGGAGGGAAGGGGGCAGCTTACCTCTCCTTTGATAGGGAATACCCCTATCCCGCCACAACTTAGGGAAAATTATTAGATTTAACATATAACGGTATCATTATGTATCCATCCATCATGTGTCATGCCGGTAAGCGTGGGCGGTCATGTTCTGCCATCTCACTCGATCACCAGAGTCGTGGATCAGCTCCGTGTTTCTGTCTCGACCATGCCACAAGGCCAAGCCATCCAGGTACTTGCCTCTAGGTCTTCCCCTTGGTCTGTTCCCCTCGATCTTACCAGTTGTCACCAAATTCTCCAATCCATTTCTTCTCATAACATGCCCAAAAAATTTTGACTGTCTACGTCTAATTTCTCTAATCAATTTACGATCTTCATTTGTTTCTTGAAGGACTTGTTCATTGGTCTTTCTGGCTGTCCATGGTATTCTTTGCATTTTCCTCAGAAACCACATCTCTACAGCCATCAGATGTTTTTCAGCCTGACTGCTCATTGTCCACGCTTCACATCCATATAAAAGTACAGGTTCAATGTAGCATCTCAACACTCTTTTTCTCGTTTCAATTGACATCTTTTTATTGGTCAATATGTTTTTCATCTTGCTAAAGGCTACTTTTGCCATGGCGATTCTTGTTCTAATCTCTTCAAGGCATCTCCCATCAGATGTTATTACTGTTCCGAGATAATTGTACCTGCTCACTTGTTGAAGAATATTCCCATTTACTTGTATATTACATTGTGGTATTTCGTCCTTCCTAGTGACGACCATAGTCTGTGTCTTTTTACAATTTAATTCTAACCCTAGTTGTTCACTGTGTGTAACAATCGCATCTACTAAATTTTGCAGGTCCTGTTCATTGTCTGCAATCAAGACTGTATCATCTGCATATCTAATGTTATTGATGCATCGTCCCCCAATGTTGATTCCTTCCATATCTTCAATATTTCTGAAAATACTTTCACTGTACAGGGAAAACAGATCTGGAGACATTACACATCCCTGTCTCACACCCCTTTTAATAGGCTGATATTGGCTTACTTCATTATCAACTCTTATGGCAGCTTGTATGTTTCATTATGTATGCCCAACAAAAATGTTTTATCTGGGGATTGTACAGCAGATCTCAATGTATGTTTGCATTCGGTATGTAATTTACGGGTCACAAATGAAATGCGTATTATAAAATGTATTGCAGCTTCACAAGGAAACATCAGTCTTCAATTATGAATATTCTCAGTGGTACAGGGTTATTTCTGCATGAGAACGCACGTCACATAGTCGAATGGAAGTGTTCAATCTACATCTGTTTTTGTGTGGGCTCTGTCCGAATTCATTCTACATCTGTGAACTGTGGGCTCTGTCGGTATTCAACCCACAATTCTGCACGTTGAGCTGAATCTGCTTCGACTTTCCAGGTCGTGCTCGATAAATCACTGGGTATGCACGAGTGGGTGTAACTGTGTGCCTCTAACCAGCCTGGTGCATTAATGACCTGAATTACTACAATTGTTACAGGTCGACGTGGCTGAGAGGTTTAAAGGTCGGCGACGTAATGGGTTCGATCAGCTGAACTTTAATGTTGACTTCTCTCTCAGAAAGCAATGATAATTTTTTTTTTTGCATATTCGTTACAGAACATCGCAGTCAACACCAGCATTTCTGCCGTTGTGATCTCTTGGCACGTTTACTTTCAGTAATTTGCCATTGATTTCTGAACGACCGGCGCCGATTCCAACGCAAACCCAACGCAACGCGGTCTGCTGCGAAATCTCGCGCAGCTGTGTTTTGAACTCTGGTATACGGGATTACGAACATCATCCGTAACATCTTCGCCACGGAGACAGGCAATGATAAATTACTGAACGTAAAATTGCTTAGATAATCATAAACAGTCATTATGGGGTTGGCTGCAATGTCCTGCAATTTTTAAAACAAACAAAGAAACTGCAGTTGTTATTCCGTCGGTGGGAACTATGTGCGAACAGCATGGGGAACTCTTTGGAGATGTTTGAAGAAACTCTTATCGTATCGAACTTGATGACAGAAAATATGTCCCTCAATGTTAGAGGTACTGTCCTTGCAAGGATCAGTATTCGCGATTGCACATACTAGTTAAGTCTTCATCTCGGCAGTTTCTTTATTCAAACCAAACATGACAGTACGAGGTTTTGTGTAAATTACATCTAGAGACAGAAGTGGGCCACTGGAGACAGGAAGCATTAGCTTTTACTTCGGATACCTTTTGTTGTGATCTTTATTTTGAAAAGATCGGTATTTTAGAATGCATAATTTATTAGCTTATAATCAAAGGTGTGAACTGGAGAATCCAGTTAACTGTGAAGTTAACAGCCTAGTGTTAGCAAATATAGACAGAGTGATGCTCACAATTCCTTTAATGTTTGAAGCTCGCGGAGTTCTTACATTTGTGTGTAATGTCAGCGAAGTGTTAGCGGGACAAGGCACAGCGTTGATCTCTGGTCTGTCAAACTGTAGCCTCATTTGTGCATGTACCGCTGGGAAGCGAAATTCCCTCAGGAAAATTGATTCCCTTTCATCTTCGTCTGGAGTCAGCATGGTGGAATGGGTAAGAGCGCTAGATTTTAAACATCCGGTGTGCTGATGCCGAGGTAGCAGGTTTAACCCCTCCACCGGTTAGTTGGACTAAAATGTTGAAGAGAGGCATTGGAAAACATCAAAATGACTAGGAAGATCAAGGAGGGGGAGTAGAGGGGCAAAGGAGGGGGGGGGGGGGGAAGAGGGGCAAAGGCAGACCAAGAGAAATGATTCTAGATCAGTGATTCTCAACCAATTTTGGCCCATGCCCCCCCCCCCTTTTACCATAATATCAGAACGTCATCCTCCCCCCCCCCTCCTTTTTCGAATTTCCTCCCTATAAATCCCCCTCCCCCACCCTTACACAGTATACATAAAAATGGAAGCTAAATGTAATAACACATACTAGAACAAGTCCAGACATCTACATAAAACGTGATTTGCGGGTCTACTTACGTTATAAAACGAACGAACGAACGAACGAACGAAAATCTTTATTTTCAAAGGATTTAGAATTGGGCACGCAGGCCCGTCTGACATTCTGCCCTTCTTTTCTATTTCTTCTCATACATTATTTCATTCAACATCTCTTATGAAGCAAATCTTTGACAACAAAAGAACAATAAGCATTAAAACGCATGACAAATAATCAATAATACATGACTCACTGAGGCAATGTTTAACATAGGCATTATAAATATCCAAGGAAGGCGTAAAGTGCCATACATGTGGGAATGTTTTTTGGCTAGTTGTCGTTCAAGATAATTTACCATTATTATTGCCTTTGTTGTTGTTGTTGTTTTTTTGTTTTTTTTTAATGGGGGAATGTAGTCTGTCCTGAGGTAGTGTTCAAACAGGTTGCTACTGCATGTTGGTGATGTTTTCGATTTCTTGTGGAAGATTGTTGCACAAGTGAGTGGCAGAGTATGCTAAGCTTATCTATCCTAGGTTTAGGGACATGAAGTATATTTAGTCATTCGCTATGTCTTGCGTTATATGTAAACAATGGCCAAAGGTAGCTTGGAGCATTTTAAAATAGGATGTTGTGAATTAGTTTAGCCTTATTGAAATGTAGGCGTTTGTGGAGAGGCAGTAACTGAAGACGTTCATGTAGGTTAGAATTGTCTGTAAGCTTATCACCATTGATTAAACGCACTGCCCTTTTCTGGAGTGAATACAGATGTTTTTTGATTGATTTGGAGCATCCATCCCAGATTGTGGAGCAATAATAACTATGTGTTTGTATGTGGGAAGTATAGAATATATTTCTTGTGTTTTCGTCGAGGAAATTTTTAATTTTGGCAATTTGGTATACTTTTTTGGCTATTTTTTTAACTAGACCCAGTGCATTGTGCTCGGTTACACTTTCTATAGGCGTGCTACCAATGTGCAGCTGAAGAGTTCTCTGCGAGTTTAGAGTGTGAAGTCTTTGCCTGATTCCTATTAACATAGTTTTTGTTTTAGAAATGTTAATTTGCATGCGGTTTGAATGACTCCAGTTAACTACACTATTTATTTCCCGTTGCAAGGATAATTCTAGCATATTACGATCGATAGCGTTTGTATATACTGTGCAGTCGTCTGCAAACAGATGGTAGGACGACGACAGATATAAGGGAAGATCATTTATATAAATGGCACATAACAGAGGGCCAAGTATAGACCCCTGAGGTACTCCAATATTAATGATAGTGGCTTGAGATAGAGATTTATTGTGTGACTCTACTTGTTTTCTGTCTAATAAAAATGAGTTTATTAATGTCACTATATTAAAGCTGCCGGTCTCTCTGGCTGTGGGGTTACAACACTTTCTCTCTGTAATCCCGTTTATCACGCAGAGTCTCGTAGCGGAGCGAGAGCTGAGGCGGTTCGACCCCCACTCGTGACTTGCGGGATACTGAGCCGGCCGCTCAGAAAGCTATGGCAAACTACTGAGCGTAATCTTGCCAAGAGATCAACATACAGCTGAAAGATGCTGGTGTTGACAGCTAAGTCCTGTAAAGGATATGCTAAAAAAAAAAAAAATATTAAAGCTTACTTACATTGTTCCTAGTTTTTTTTAATTAGAATAGTATGATCTATCATCATTAGGGCGAGAAGTACGGAACCGTAAAATTTAGAGGGAAAAACAATATCAAGTAACTAGTTTTTATATTAATGCGATCTTGAAATAATCTTAATCCCCCCCCCCCCGGAAACCCTAAAATTCCCCCATGGGGGGGGGGGGGGTTCCCCACCGGTTGAGTTGAGAACCACTGTGCAAGATGGACTAAGACTGTGGTGTGGAAGTATTTCGTTAGCAGATTTGATTCAGAAGGCCAAAGACCGAAATATATAGAGAGATATGAGTGCCTACGCCAGCTCGCAGGGCGCTTGATGATGATGATCATGTTCTATTTCTTTACAGAGCAAGTGGTTGGCTGTTCTCTTACATCAATTCCTGATTCTTACAACTAACTGGACTGTCTTCCTCTTACATCAATTCCTGGTTCTTACAACTAACTGGAATATCTTTCTCTTTCATCAATTCCTGGTTCTTACAACTAACTGGAATGTCTTCCTCTTACATCAATTCTTGGTTCTTACAACTAACTGGAATGTCTTCACCTTACATCAATTTCATGTTCTTACAACTAACTGAAATGTCTTCCTCTTACACCAATTCCTGATTCTTACAACTAACTAAGCTGTCTTCCACTTACATCAGTTCCTTTTTCTTGCAACTAACTGGGCTGTCTTCCTCTTACATCAATTCGTGATTATTACAAGTAACTGGGCTGTCTTTCTCTTACATCTATTCCTTGTTCTTACAACTAACTGGACTGTCTTCCTCTTACATAAATTCCTTGTTCTTATAACTAACAGGAATGTCTTCCTCTTACATCAATTCCGTGTTCTTACAACTAAATGGACTGTCTTTCTCTTACATCAATTCCGTGTTTTCACAACTAACTGGACTGTCTTTCTCTTACATAAATTCCTGGTTCTTACAACTAACTGGTATGTCTTCCTTTTAAATCAATTCCTGGTTCTTACAACTAACTGGACTGTCTTTCTCTTACATAAATTCCTGATTGTTGTAATAACTAGACTGTCTTCCTCTTACATCAATTCCTGGTTCTTACAACTAACTGGACTGTCTTCCTCTTACATAAATTCCTTGTTCATATAACTAACAGGAATGTCTTCCTCTTACATCAATTCCGTGTTCTTACAACTAAATGGACTGTCTTTCTCTTACATAAATTCCGTGTTTTCACAACTAACTGGACTGTCTTTCTCTTACATAAATTCCTTGTTCTTATAACTAACAGGAATGTCTTCCTCTTACATCAATTCCGTGTTCTTACAACTAAACGGACTGTCTTTCTCTTACATCAATTCTGTGTTTTCACAACTAACTGGACTGTCTTTCTCTTACATAAATTCCTGGTTCTTACAACTAACTAGTCTGTCTTCCTTTTAAATCAATTCCTGGTTCTTACAACTAACTGGACTGTCTTTCTCTTACATAAATTCCTGATTGTTGTAACTAACTAGACTGTCTTCCTCTTACATCAATTCCTGGTTCTTACAACTAACTGGACTGTCTACCTCTTACATGAATTCCAGGTTCTTACAACTAACTGGACTGTCTTTCTCTTACATACATTCCTGATTGTTATAACCAACTAGACTGTCTTCCACTAACATCAGTTCCTTTTTCTTACAACTAACTGGACTGTCTTCCTCTTACATCAATTCTTGTTTCTTACAACTAACTAGACTGTCTTTCTCTTACATCAATTCTTTGTTCTTACAAATAACAGGACTGTTTTTCTCTTACATATATTCCGTGTTCTTACAACTAACTAGACAGTCTTTCTCTGACATCTATTCCTGATTCTCACAACTAACTGGACTGTCTTCCTCTTACATCAATTACATTTTCGTACACCTAACTGGACTATCTTTCTGTTTCATCAGTTCCTTGTTCTTACAACTAACTGGACTGTCTTTCTCTTACATCAATTCCTGGTTCTTACTACTAATTGGGCTGTCTTTCTCTTACATCAATTCCGTGTTCTTACAACTAACTGGACTGTCTACCTCTTACATGAATTCCAGGTTCTTACAACTAACTGGACTGTCTTTCTCTTACATACATTCCTGATTGTTATAACCAACTAGACTGTCTTCCACTAACATCAGTTCCTTTTTCTTACAACTAACTGGACTGTCTTCCTCTTACATCAATTCTTGTTTCTTACAACTAACTAGACTGTCTTTCTCTTACATCAGTTCTTTGTTCTTACAAATAACAGGACTGTTTTTCTCTTACATATATTCCGTGTTCTTACAACTAACTAGACAGTCTTTCTCTGACATCTATTCCTGATTCTCACAACTAACTGGACTGTCTTCCTCTTACATCAATTACATTTTCGTACACCTAACTGGACTATCTTTCTGTTTCATCAGTTCCTTGTTCTTACAACTAACTGGACTGTCTTTCTCTTACATCAATTCCTGGTTCTTACTACTAATTGGGCTGTCTTTCTCTTACATCAATTCCGTGTTCTTACAACTAACTGGACTGTCTTTATCTTACATCAATTCCTGATTGTTACAACTAACTAGGCTGTCTTCCACTTACATCAGTGAATGGTTCTTACAACTAACTTTACCGTCTTTCTCTTACATAAATTCCTTATTGTTATAACTAACTATATTGTCTTCCTCTTGCATCACTTCCTGGTTCTTACAACAAACTGGGCTGTCTTTTTCTTAAATCCATTCCGTGTTCTTACAATAATTGGACTGTCTTCCTCTTACATGAATTCCTTGTTCTTACAAATAACTGGACTGACTTTCTCTTACATATATTCCGTGTTCTTACAACTAACTGGACTGTCTTCCTCTTAACTGAATTCCTTGTTCTAATAACTAACTGGACTGTCTTTCTCTTACATATATTCCGTGTTCTTACAACTAGCTGGACTGTCTTTCTCTTACATATATTCCGTGTTCTTTCAACTAACTGGACTGTCTTTCTCTTACATATAATCCTGATTATTATAACTAACTAGACTGTCTTTCTCTTACATCAATTCCTGGTTCTTACAACTAACTGGGCTGTCTTTCTCTTACATAAATTCCTGGTTCTTACACCTAACTGGACTGTCTTCCTTTTAAATCAATTCCTGGTTCTTACAACTAACTGGACTGTCTTTCTCTTACATAAATTCCTGACTGTTGTAACTAACTAGACTGTCTTCCTCTTACATCAATTAATGGTTCTTAAAACTAACTGGGCTGTCGTTTTTTACATCAATTCCTGGTTCTTACAACTAACTGGACTGTCTTTCGATTACATCAATTCCTGGTTCTTACAACTAACTTGACTGTCTTTCTCTTTCATACATTCCTGATAGTTATAACTAACTAGACTGTCTTCCACTAACATCAGCTCCTTTTTCTTACAACTAACAGAACTGTCTTCCTCTTACATATATTCCGTGTTCTTACAACTAACTGGACTGTCTTTCTCTTACATATATTCCGTGTTCTTACAAGAAACTGGACTGTCTTTCTCTTACATATATTCGTGATTATTATAACTAACTAAACTGTCTTTCTCTTACATCAATTCCTGGTTCTTACAACTAACTGGGCTGTCTTTCTCTTACATCAATTCCGTTTTCTTACAACTAACTGGGCTGTCTTTATCTTACATCAATTCCTGATTGTTACAACTAACTAGGCTGTCTTCCACTTACATCAGTTACTGGTTCTTACAGCTAACTGGACTGCCTTTCTCTTTCATCAATTCCTTGTTCTTACAACTAACTGGACTGTTTTCCTCTTACATCAGTTACTGTTTCTTACAACTTACTGGGCTGTCTTTCTCTTACATCAATTCCGTGTTCTTACAACTAACTGGACTGTCTTTCTCTTACATCAATTCCTGGTTGTTACAACTAACTGGACTGTCTTCATCTTACATCAATTTCTGGTTCTCACAACTAAATGGACTGTCTTTCTCGTACATCAATTCCTGGTTCTTACAACTAACTTAACTGCCTTTCGTGTGTTTTATCAAGGTGTTAACTGTGGCTTAGGGGAACTGAACGCCGTTTCACAACACCATCATATCGGTTTCAAAGTCAGCTGCAGAGATACGGAAGCCAAACGTGTTACGTTGATTTCTATAATGGTGTGAGCGTCGGTCGTCTAGAAAACTACCAAACGCAAAATTACTGGAAACAAAATTGCCTTGAAAATCCCAAACTGCCAATAAGTGCTGGAATAATTACGACGTTTTGTGGAAGGAAACGCAGCTAACTTTTAAAAGGATGCTAAATTAATTTTTTATCTAATGTAAATTGCATTATAATATTAATTGGTGTTTGTTTAGAAACTCGCTTATGTTCACGATTACTGCGTTGATTTTTTTGCCGTGTGTAGACACTTTAATTTTGAATATCGTCTTTAGTTGACCGATAACTATGCTATACACCAACACACCGTGAAATGTGTTGAATAGTAGTCCCGTAGCAAATATTGCCGTTCAGGTGTAAAGTCTTAGACTTGCGGGTGTTGTAAGCCACTGCAAAATGATACAGATCCATCCCTCACCAACTCACTCCAAGCCGCACTATTGTTAGCGATACCATGCAGCTCTGTCCATGTCTTTCACATTTGTTTATTTATGTTCTACTTCTCTTGACGTGAGCTTTTAGGGCTTCCTCTGTTTCTTGTTTCCCTGTTGTTTCCAAACTAACCAACTCACTCCTAGACTACCCTATCGTGAGCTATCTCATGCAGCTCTGTCCGTGTGCTTCTCTTATTGTTAATTTATGTCTCTACTTCTCTTCTCCGTGAGCTTTTATGTCTTCCTCTGTTTCTTTTGCCCCGTGGGTTCCAGACTAAGGCGTTTCTAGTGATACTATTTTCGGATTTGTTTATGTATAGCCTATCTTCATCTCTTGTTTCATTGGTATTTGTCTAGTCCTTTCCACGAGCACCACATTGGTGATGTTGTCATACCATTTTATTCTTCTATTTTGAGCAGGCACCAGTTAGTGAATATTTGTAGTTTATGTGTAATCGTTTTCGTTGCTCTCCATGATCCATACTGTGGTGCTAATTTTACATTAGAATTGAATAATCTTAGTTTTGTCTTAGGATTAATTTCTTTTGGATGTCCACACATTCCCTAGTGCTTTCAGAACTCCTCTAGCCATCTGTATGCTTATTCTGAAACTTTACCTGTTGCACTCATCTGTTTACATTGCTACCTAAATAGGTGGTTGATTCTGTCTCTCGAAGTGAGGTTTCCCCAGGGGAGATCGTGTTATCATTGGCTTGATTTATTCTCGTTATCTACTGGGAAGCTTTTTTTGCTTATCCTATTACAGGACATCGCTGTCAACACCATCATTTTACCGCTGTTGTTGATTTCTTGGCAAGATTACACGCAGTAGTTTGCCATTCTGTAGTATATTCTCTGTGTGATTCCAGTGCTAACGTATGGATGTGAAAGTTGGAAATCAGATAAAAAATTAGACAATTTTGAGAACAAATGTCTTATAAGAATTCTAAACCTCCACTGGAAAGATTTCAGAACCAATATGCAAATAAGACAAGAGACTAAGCAAGATATTGTATCCAATTTTATAAGAAAACGCCGTTGGAACTACATCGGCCATCTACTCAGAATGGACAAGACAAGACTCCTCTACCAAGCCCTCATATGGACACCGGTAGGGAAAAGAAAACAAGGAAGATCAAGAGAGACCCTGCGTAGAACCATCATCAGAAAGGGCTCATTCAACGGCCAAATAAACATCCAAGATCTAAAACAGGTAGCACCGAACCGCCAGGCATGGAGAGCCATGATTTCTGCCCTATGCGTCACATTGGGCTCAAAAGGAAAGACTAAGTATATTCTCACTGACCTTCCAACAAGTTTGGCATTCAATGAGAATGGATGTAAGAAATGCGAGATCATTACCGGCCCGGCTAGGTCACGTGACATAACACAATAGACTTGATTCAAGAGTGGTGATCTTGTGGGATGACGAGCTATGACAGCCAAAGCTTATCGACATGATCATCCAGTACCTTGCCGGCTGGCGTGGGCGATCATACCTCTCCACAAATTACGATCTCCGACGTCATGGGTCAATTCGTGTGTTGATTCCCTTGCGTGCCATGATACAAGACTGTCAAGAATCTTCTCACGCTGTCTACCTTATCTCTTTTTCCGCAAATCTTTCCGGTTGTCACAATATGTTCCAGTTGTTGTCTTCTCATAACGTGGCCAAAACAATTACTGCCTCTTTCTGATGTTTGTGATAAGTTGTCTTTGCAACTCAGCTTCCCTTAAAACGCCCTGACTGCTCATTTTGGCTGTCCAAATAATTTTCAGCATTTATCGACATGGTACCTGATAGTGAATCCGCTCTTATTTGCACGGGAGTTTAAAACAATGAGCTTTTATACTCCTGCTGTTGTTTACTCTTATTCGTTAGTTGCAAGTCCCTTATAGGACGTCGCAATCAACCCTGGCATCTTTATCTGTGATTTACTAGACAAGGTCGCGTACAGTAGCTACCCTCCCTAGAAGGTTAACACATTCTCACACGCATGGTTGCAGCTGGAGGTAACTACTGTAGCACAGTAAGTGTATTACAGTGTGAGGATAATGTTGCCCTAGTGCGTGGTCGAAGAGCCACAGTTTAGACACGTCTTTGGAAGCACACAAGACATGGCAAGCGGTTATAATCCCTTCTGCTTGGTGATTTGTAACAAAACTGAGAGAGCGCAGAGATACGAAAACACTAATACAAGCAGACAAGTTCCTCAGCTTGCCAGGCCACCCTATGAAGAACCGATTTGAAAATTAGTTATGGGGCAGTTGAAAAGAAGTAGTTTTATCCACCAGGCCAAACGACTCTGCAGAGAAACCACCGATCTGCCCACAGTTGGTATCCCCCTGACAACTATTCCAGAGCGAACTCCATGGAAAGATGAACATAGACTATCACTACAAATCCAGACAAAAGTGAGAGGAATATTTGACAAGGAAGAACAGAACAGTGTACAGCGCAGAACAGTCACTCTCAGCTTCCTTGATCACAGGACCTCTGGGTCCGAGTCTACACAGATGGGTCAGCACAAAATGCTGTTCGAAATGAAGGAGCGGGAGTGTACATAGAATACCCAAGTAATACGAGGGACACAGCCATAGTACCGACAGGAAAGTACTGTCATAACTATGATGCTGAAATTGAGGCAATCAAGATAGCAACAGAGAAATTACTAAATACCAGCCATGGTACACAACCTGTGGTGCTATTGACATGCAAAATCAGCACTAGAGGCGCTTCTGTCTGGGAAATTGTCAGTTTTAATGACACTACTTTCTGAACTTAGCAGTCAGCATAAGGTCACCATACAGTGGATACCATCCCACTGTGGAATACCTGGAAACAACAGAGCTGATCGATTGGCTAAGGATGGATGGAGCAAAAGAAGAACAGCCTGATGTGCCCATTACATACCACCAAAAGAAAAGAATGATCAAATCAGTCAGAAAGCCACCAAAAACCTACTCAAGATGACTACCACGTTATGGACAGACTAGAACCGGTCATTATTCTGCCCCTCAGAACAGGACACAATATATTACGCAACCACATGTATACAAAATTCAAGATTGGTGACTCAGCCATGTGCACATGTGGATTGGCGTCGCAGACAGCAGAGCACATACTCCAGGACTGCCCAAACTGCAACATATCCAGCCAAACCTTCTGGCCTAGAGAGACGACAGTGGAAGATAAACTCTATGGACCGCTGAGTGACCTAAAATACTGTTAGATTCATACAAGAGACAACATTGCAGATATAGACATATTTCAAGCGAATGAAAGAATAAGAAGAATAAGTAACAAACCATGTCGCAGTCGTCAAACGAAAGAAATTACCGTTTTTTTTTTATTATTCGCGCCGCTGTATGTCCTTATAGTGCAGGGTCAAATGTGAACCGTGTGGGCGTGGGTGTTCCTAAATGCGACTATACTGCCTTTTTTACTGAATCAAGATCAGTGTGACAGGAATTCTTATATTCAGATGTACTTTTAATCCGTCTCTGTGGCGAAGAAGGGGTTACGCACGGAGTTCGTAATTCCGCATACCACGTTTGAAACACAGCTGCGAGCGATTTGGCAGAAGACCATCTTGCGTTGGTTTTCATAAAAATTATGAGCGCCCGTCGTTCAGAAAGCAATGGCAAACTAATGAACGTAAACTGGCCAAGAAATCACAAACAAGTAAAACATGCGGGGGTTGACTGCTATATCCTGTAAAGGATATTCAACTAACTTGTTTAACAGTGTGGTTTGGGAGCTCCGGTGGTGTAGTAGTTAGCAGCCCTACCTGCCAACATATTGGTCACGGTTTCGAATTCGAATCTATGTGTACTTTTTTTTTTCATATTTGCCGAGGTTCCCAGATCGACCCAGCCTTGAACGGTTACCAGGAAATGTCTTCAGAAGTAAACGAGGCAGGCATGATATAGTCCATTGAATGTCGATTGATCTCCTCGACGTTCGACACAGGACATCACAGCCATCTTGAGCATTACAATCATCCTGGGCATTACATCCTCCTGGGCATTACAGTCATCCTGGGCATCACAGTCAGCTTGGGTATTACAGTCATCCTGAGTATTACAGTCATCTTGGGTATTAAATTTAACTTGGGCATTACATTCATCCTGGTATTACAGTCATCCTGGGTATTACAGTCATCTTGGGTATTACAGTCATCCTGGGTATTACAGTCATCTTGGGTATTACATTTAACTTGGGCATTACATTCATCCTGGGTATTACAGTCATCCTGGGTATTACATTCATCCTGGGTATTACAGTCATCCTGGGTATTACATTCATCCTGGGTATTACAGTCATCTTGGGTATTACAGCCATCTTGGGCATTACATTCATCCTGGGTATTACAGTCATCCTGGGTATTACAGTCATCTTGGCCATTACATTCATCCTGGGTAATACAGTCATCTTGAATATTACAGACATCTTGGGTATTACATTCATCCTGAGTATTAAATCATCCGGATATTACATCATCCTGGGTATTACAGTCATCTTGGGTTTTACAGTCATCCTGGGTATTACAGTCATCTTGGGTATTACAGTCAACGTGGGCATTACAGTCATCCTGGGCATTACAGTCATCCTGGGTATTACAGTCAAAGTGGGCATTACAGTCATCCTGGGTATTACAGTCATCCTGGGTATTACAGTTATCTTGGGTATTACAGACATCCAGGGTATTACAGACATCTTGGGTATTACATTCATCCTGGGTATTACAATCATCCTGGGTATTACATTCATCCTGGGTATTACAGTCATCCTGGGTATTACAGTCATCTTGGATATTACAGTCATCCTGGGTATTACATTCATCCTGGGTATTACATTCATCCTGGGTATTACAGTCATCTTGGGTATTACAGCCATCCTGGGTATTACAGTCATCTTGGGTATTACAGCCATCTTGGGCATTACATTCATCCTGGGTAATACAGTCATCTTGAATATTACAGACATCTTGGGTATTACATTCATCCTGGGTATTACATCATCCCGGGTATTACAACATCCTGGGTATTACAGTCATCTTGGGTATTACAGTCTCCTGAGCATTACAGTCATCCTGGGCATTACAGTCACCCTGGTTATTACAGTCATCTTGGGTATTACAGTCAACGTGGGCATTACATTCATCCTGAGTATTACAGTCATCCTGGGTATTACAGTCATCTTGGATATTACAGCCATCTTGGGTATTGCAGTCATCTTGAGTATTACAGCCATCTTGGGCATTACATTCATCCTGGGTATTACAGTCATCCTGGGTATTACAGCCATCTTGGGTATTACAGTCATCTTGGGTATTACAGTCATCCTGGATATTACAGTCAACGTTGGTATTACAGACATCTTGGCCATCACAGTCATCTTGGGTATTACATTCATCCTGGGTAATACAGCCATCTTGGATATTACAGCCATCTTGGGTATTACATTTCATCCTGGGTAATACAGCCATCTTGGATATTACAGTCATCCTGGATATTACAGTTATCTTGTGTATTACAGCCATCTTGGGTATTACATTCATCCTGGGTAATACAGCCATCTTGGGCATTACATTCATCCTGGTTATTACAGTCATCCTGGGTATTACATCCATCTTGGGTATTACAGCCATCTTGGGTATTACAGTCATCTTGGGTATTACATTCATCCTGGATATTACAGTCATCCTGGGTATTACAGACATCTTGGCCATCACAGTCATCTTGGGTGTTACAGCTATCTTGGGTATTACAGTCATCCTGGGCATTACAGTCATCCCGGCATTACGGTCATCCAAGGTATTACAGTCATCCTGGGCATTACAGTCATCTTGTGTATTATAGTCATCCTGTGTATCAAAGCCATCTTGGGCATCACAGCCATCTTGGGTATTACAGCTATCTTGGGTATTACAGCTATCTTGGGTATTACAGACATCTTGGCCATCACAGTCATCTTGGGTATTACAGCTATTTTGGGTATTACAGTCATCCTGGGCATTACAGTCATCCCGGCATTACGGTCATCCAAGGTATTACAGTCATCTTGGCCATCACAGTCATCTTGGGTATTACAGCTATCTTGGGTATTACAGTCATCCTGGGCATTACAGTCATCCCGGCATTAAGGTCATCCAAGGTATTACAGCCATCTTGGGCATCACAGCCATCTTGGGCATTACAGTCATTCTAAACATTACAGTCATCCTGGGTATTACAGTCATCCTGGGCATTACAGTCATCCTGTGTATCACAGCCATCTTGGGCATCACACCCATCTTGGGCATCACAGTCATCCTGTGTATCACAGCCATCTTGGGCATCACAGCCATCTTGGACATCACAGTCATCCTGTGTATCACAGCCATCTTGGGCATCACAGCCATCTTGGGCATCACAGCCATCTTGGGCATTACAGCCATCTTGAGCATTACAGTCATCCTGGGTATTACAGTCATCCTGGGTATTACAGTCATCCTGGGTATTACAGTCATCCTGGGTATTACAGTCATCCTGGGTATTACAGTCATCCTGGGTATTATAGTCATCTTGGGCATTACAGTTATCTTGGGTATCACAGCCATCTTGGGCATCACAGTCATCCTAAACATTACAGTTATCCTGGGTATTACAGTCATCTTTTGCATTACAGTCATCCTGGGCATTACAGTCATCCTGGGCATTACAGTCATCCTGAAAATTATAGTTATCTTGGGTATTACAGCCATCTTGGGCATCACAGTCATCCTAGGCAAAAGAGTCGTGCTAACCATTACATTCATCCTGGGTATTACAGTCATCTTGAGCATCACAGTCATCTTGGGTATTACAGTCATCCTGGATATCACAGTCATCGTGGGTATTACAGACATCTTGGCCATCACAGTCATCTTGGGTATTACATTCATCCTGGATATCACAGTCATCGTGGGTATTACAGACATCTTGGCCATCACAGTCATCTTGGGTATTACAGTCATCCTGGATATCACAGTCATCGTGGGTATTACAGACATCTTGGCCATCACAGTCATCTTGGGTATTACATTCATCCTGGGTAATACAGCCATCTTGGATATTACAGCCATCTTGGGTATTACAGTCATCTTGGGCATTACAGTCATCTTGGGTATTATAGTCATCCTGTGTATCACAGCCATCTTGGGCATCACAGCCATCTTGGGTATTACCGGTCAGGCAAGGACAAAGCAAGACGCACGCAGGCCTCGTGAAGCCAATCCACAGAGGGCAAGCGCTTTGCGAGAAACAGACAGACAGCTTGGGGTACTCGGACCAGACAGGACGTATAGAGAGAGAAAGGCTTTGTGTAGTTCTGTGCCCGAAAGTCGAGTGCTTGTACATCTTGTGAGATAGACTGTAAGCTGTGGGTTGTCTGTAAGTGTATTGATGTATCATATATGTATTGTAATGATTATCACATGCCAAACTAGATCGTATTGCATGTGATCGGTAAATAAATCCATTGAACTTCGTGTCGTTGTGTCTCAAGTCCAATCATGCTGTACTTGTACTTGTCTCACATGTGTTAGGGATAACGAGCCAAGTTTAAGACTCTGACATGTGTGAACGTGGGTAGCTCGTCCTCATTGAACGTGGTGGCATCGTCCGACTTTAATTTAATTAAGATTTGAACCTAGATTTGTGAACGTGACTTTCGTCCAGAGTTAATGTACATTTAAATGTGAACGTGAAGGCTCATCCTCATATAGTATTATAGTAAATTGTTTGAATATGGAGGCTAGATGTGAACGTAAAGTACATACATTTGTTTGATCCTGTAAACGTGTAAAACATCAGTGATTGTGTAACTTGTCGCCATTTTGACCTTGTCGACATTGTGAAATCGTCGCCATTGTAACCTTGTCGCCATCTTGTAAACTTGTTGTCTATGTCCTTACTGAATGTCATCTTGATGTAAGTGATGTGTCATCAATGTTGTAGAGTGTTGAGATATATTTAGATTGTCTTTGTGAAGTTGTTTGTGGAAAGCAAAAAGTTTCGGAAAGAAAGTGACTTGTGTTTGGAAAAAAAAATAATTGTTGATTGACGACATTACGACCTACAATTACACTCAACGCCATACAAACCTAATCAAAACTTAGTGACAAACATACACACCACATCAAATAGACGCTAATTTATTTCCTCCAAAACAAAGCAGGTTTTCTGTGCCATCTGAAACCCTTGCCCGTAGAGGTCATTTGTGTTTTGAACTAGCGACCCTACAGTTCCTAGCCCTAGTGTGAACCGATCTTCACCGCATCCAGTACACTTGAGTATATTTGTCTTTCTATATACTTTCGGATGCAAATTTGGGCACAAATTGTAAGTTGAATACAATTGTAAATTTTTCACTATACTAACAACTTATAACTAATTGTGTGTCTGACAACTCATTTGCATTTATTATTACCATCTTGTCTTCATTAAACGACTTCATCGATATGGGTTTAAAGTTGAAGTTAACTGGTGACGAGTTGACAAAGTGGAGTGAAGCCAAGTATTCTGAACACCTTCGAGAGAAAGCGCACGAACGCGACGAAAGAGCGGCTGAAAGAGCATTAAAGCAAGCAGAGACTGAAAGAGCTGCCAAACAGGCAGAGGCAGAAACAGCATTAAAGCAGGCAGAGCTAGAACTATCTGCAAAAACAAAACAGGCAGAGTTAGAGAATGAATTGAGGAAGGCAGAAATCTCAGCTCAGAGTAAAAGAGAAGAGCTCGAGTTACAACTAAAAATTAAACAACTTGAAACAGATACTGCCATAGACAAAGAGTCTAAGAAAGCTCAGAGACTGGAGAAAGAAAACCAATATAAAAAGTATCAAGGTATTGTAAGAAATTATACCTCAGGTGACTGTATTGCAGCCTTCACCCAAAATTTTGAAACCTTAATGGACCATTACCAGGTCCAGATGTCTGAATGGAATATTATTTATATGAGAAGTTTGTCAGGGGAACCTCTGAAGATCATAGAGACTATCCCCAAAGACCTCAGGAAAGATTACCATTATCTAAAATCAAAGATTATGGCACATTTTATGCTAGATGAGGCAGGCTACAGAGAACAATTCAGCAAGTTGAGCCCAAAATCGACTCAAACGTTCTCTGACTACCTCTGCTTAGTCCGAGACATATTTGCAAAATGGACTTCAGCAGCCAAAATAAATAAAGATTATCAGAAATTAGAAGATCTAATCATCAGGGATAAAGTAATCTCATCCCTTCCATCAGCATTTTCAAAATTTTTGCAAGAGAATGAATGTACGAGTGTAGATCAGATTGAGAGACGTGGTTCGGCTTATTATACAGCCAATAAACATTGTTTTGCTAGTGAAGCTATTGATACAAACTTTGTAGCATCGGCTAACTATGAAAAACCTCGATCAGAACCCTATCATAGGCAAAAACCATATAAGCCTACTTCTGAAAAATACAATCATTGTAGATATTGTACCTTTTCACACCACCAAGGTGAGATGTGTGACAAAAACCCTGCATATCTTACATATCTACAGAACATCATAAATAGCCAAGATAAGGAGCGTAAAGCCTTCAAAAATGCACGTAAATGTTTCCTCTGTAAGGCGTACGGGCATTGGCGTCATGCTTGTAAAGGAAGGCAAATGACCAAGAAAGCAAATGCCGCCTTATTTGATAGTTCATCATCAGATGAAGAACAATCAGAGAAACATCCCTGTGAACTCAGCACAGGCTTTTGACATGTTTAACGCAAATAAATGTACTGTTTGTAATACCTTTTATGAAGATGGCGTTTTGACATGCGGCCACTCCATTCCTATTGCCAATGAAGAAGCTAATTTGGTAATAGATTCCAAAGGCAGAATAAACATCCATCAGGGATATGTGAATGGCAAGCCTGCTACAGTCCTTCGGGACACCGGCAGTTCACTTATTGGACTAAAGAGAAAGTTCATAATGCCTACAGACTATACAGGCAGGCACGTAACATGCAGAACATTCTCTGGAAATATTGAAAAGTACCCATTAGCATGGGCATATATTCAGACACCTTTCCTCACTGGGAAAGTAAAATGCGCAGCATTAACTAACCCTGTGTGTGATATTATCATTGGAAATTTACCAGAGGTGAATGATATGCCTCATGATATAACATCTGTTTGCATTGATGAGAACTTAACATCATCACCATCAAATGTCATCATTGATAATGTTGTATCACCAAATGAATGTATGGTAGCTAATGTAGCACTAAGATCTCATGACATCATTGATCAAACTGTTTCATCACCATCTGATATCATTGAATGTGTGAACGCAGTAACTAGATCTACTGCTAGAGTGCAAGATGAAATTAATCAAACTGAGGCTATAGAAATGCTTAGCCCAGTGGTACTACCTCCTAAAACTATGAAGGAGACTTTTGTAACAGCCCAAAAGGCTGACCCTTCATTGTCTAAATATTTTAATCTGATCGGCCAAAAGCCAAAGGTAACCAAAAATGCAAGATGGCATTTTGCTTTGAAAAATTGCATCCTCACCAGGTACTATACCAGAGGTGACAGCACAACAGAGCAAACTGTTTTGCCAATTGAATACCGTAAGCAAGCCTTACATCTTGCCCATGATATACCTCTTGCAGGGCATATGGCATACTCTAAGACCAGATCAAGATTACTAACACAGTTTTATTGGCCCAAATTCTGCAATGACATTAAGCAATATTGCAGAAGTTGTGACATCTGCCAAAAACTAGTAAAGAAAGATAAACACCCACAGGCAAAATTTCAAATCACTGACTTAGCCAGTCGACCTTTTGAGAAAATATCTGTCGACATAGTGGGCCCTCTTAATCAGATAACAACCAGAGGGAATAAATATATTATTACCTTCATTGATCTATGTAGTCGCTGGCCTGAAGCGATTCCGCTAAAGAACATAACTGCCAATGATATAATGGAAGTTTTCTTCCATATATTTTCACGGATAGGATTTCCAGACACTATCCTATCAGATAGGGGAAGTCAGTTCATTGCCGCATCTACTCAAGCTTTCACCAAAATGTTAGGGGTGAAGCAATGTTTCAATTCTCCATATCACCCTCACTCAACGGGTATCATAGAAAAGTTTAACGGTGATTTAAAGCATATGCTTGCTAAAGTCACGCAAGAACATCCCAACAACTGGGACTTGTATTTGCCTGCTATACTTTTTGCTTATCGCGAAGTGCCACATTCTAGTACTGGGTTCTCTCCTTTTGAACTTATCTATGGTGCCAAACCACGTGGCCCATTGACTATCTATCATCAAATGTTAACTGAAGCCACTCCTTTACTTAAACCCATATCATCATACGTATACGTTACATCATTGCGTGAAAGAATCATCAAATCTTGTATAATTGCAAAAGAAGCACTAAAATTATCTGGTGCTACATATAGACAATATGCAGACAAAGGTAACAGGACAATAACGTTGACACCTGGACAGGGCGTACTTCTTCTCTTACCTAGTGACCGACACTTATTGACTGAGTCTTGGCAGGGACCATTTAAAGTAATAAGACAGATTTCAGCTGTAGACTATGAGATTCAAATAAAAGACAAACACAAAATATTCCACATCAATATGCTAAGACCATATTACAACAGAGATAACGAACAAGACGATACAATAGCTTGTACAGTAATAATAGACCATGAAGATGACGAAGATAGTGACGAAATTCCAACACCTGCATTAGACACGACGAACTGCTTGAAAGAAATCTAAATAAACCCAAACTTAACTCAAGCAGAAACAGACAGTTGCAAACATCTCATACAACAGTACAACACCATCTTCTCCAACAATCCAGGACAAACAGAATTAGTACAGCATCACATCACACTCACTTCAAACACACCCATAAGATGCAGACCTTACACCATTCCAGTGCATTACAAAGAAAACTTGCGTCAGGAAATCATTAGTTTAGAGAAAAACAACATCATTAGACGATCCCAATCACATTTCTCATCTCCAATGGTCATGGTACGCAAACAGGACAATACCATAAGACTCTGTATCGACTATAGAAAATTAAATAAAATAACTCTTCTAGATCTAGAACCAATGTCCAACTCTGAAGATCTACTGACAGAACTGACAGACTCTAGATTCTTTACGAAGGTAGACATGACGAAAGGTTACTGGCAGATAACGGTAAACGAACAGAGCAGACACCTGACAGCATTTTCCACACCTTGGGGACTGTACGAATGGTGCAAACTTCCATTTGGGCTTGTCAATGCCCCAGCGACATTCGTACGTATGACACGACTTTTACTAGTGGACATACCAAACATTATCTGTTACATGGACGACATTTGTGTTCACACAAAGACAATGACAGACCATATAAAGACATTACAGCAGACATTTGAACGGATCAGACAGCACGGACTGACGGTAAAGCCGACAAAAGTAGACATAGCCTATCAGGAAATATCCTTCTTGGGGTACAAAATATCTAATGGCTTTGTCACGACAGACGATAACATCGTGTCCAAAATACTGAAACTCTCACTTCCGACTACGAAAAAGCAAGTCAGAAGTGTGTTAGGATTACTAAATTATTATAGACAGTTCATACCTGATTTTGCTGAACTAACTGAAAAATTTACTAACCTACTAACGAAAGATCAACCTGAAAATATTGTAAACAATGAATGCCTAAAATTTGCATTCCAGAAAGTGTTAGCTTATTTCTCTGAGAATAGGTTAAAGAATCCCATTCTCAAATTGCCAAATTTTCTTATTTCTTTCAGATTACGCACAGACGCGAGCTCCGTAGCGATTGGAGCAGTTCTGTTACAGGAACATGATAACATCCTACATCCTGTGTACTACTTCTCTAGAAAATTAAAGCCTAGAGAACGTGCTTGGTCGACACCGCAGTTGGAAGCCCTTGCTCTAGTAGAGGGTATAACTAAATTTTCCAAATTTCTCCTGGGACGTCATTTCATTGTGGAGTCCGACAATAGTCCGTTGAAATTTATTACTTCAGGAATGCCTACCAACCAAATGATAGCGCGCTGGTCTCTTAAACTCCAAGATTACAGCTTTGAAGTTCGACATATTGCAGGCAGAACCAACACGATTGCCGATCTTTTGTCCCGTTGTCCGACCGACCCAGTAAGCACTAATGTCTGAGTGCAGTGTGTTAAATACACTCAGACCAACACAGCCATCAGTGAAGATTTTTTTTTCCACGAAAAGCTGTGTATGTCTACTATGTGATGTGATAGGGTTTATTCCCATTATATATAGTTTTCTTATTTTATTAGTAATGTAGTAAGTGTCTTGAATAATTGTGTAGTGTGTGGTAGAAAGCGAACAATATTAATTGTATATATATATTACGAAACAAGAACAGTGCCACATTCGCTCTAAACTTACCACAAGCGAACTATCCAATTTATCAGTGGTATCTGTGAGTGGAACATATCCAGTGATATTTTTAATCCGTGTATGAAAGACTGAACTGAATGTTGACATCTACACCACTGCAGTCAATCGAAATCCAGAAGTTTTCCAGCGAAACATCCAACACATGAACGATCAGAACAGTTACATTCCGAATTACTACATCAGACCGGAACAAGTGTGTTATAGAATTTTCAACATCAGCTGTTCGTGTGTACTTCCGGATAATTTATAAATTTAGTCCAAAATTAGCAGACGACAAACAAATCCTTAAAAAGGTATGACGCTTCTAAAATGTTTAAGAATCATCAACTTCGAATACACGAATTGTGTATTAATATTGTTTCAACTAGTGTAATCTTAGAATCATATCTTGATTAACTTATTCATACTATCGACATTTTTTCGCTAGTATGGAAAAGCATCAAGCGATGACGCTGAGAAATAGAAAAGTAATTGTACATGATTAAATGTAAGATTGTTTAAAATTATGTCCCTTTCATTTAATTGTTATTACATTATTACACCAAGGGCGATAAATTGAAATGTATTCGAATATGTGTTGTATATAAATAGCCATTGTGTTGCCAGATTGTTAACACTCCAAGAAGTCATCAACTGGGCATGGTATAGGGTTACCGACGTTGTAGACCGACGGAAGAGCTCATGGCCAAATGAGGTCGGAACTCGAACGTTGAATGCGGCTTATAAAAAGTCGTATTACGGTCTTACCAGATGTTTTTTGGTTACAAAGAGCATATTATTACTTTTTTTTTTGAGGTTGCGAGGTCGTTGCTTGGAAAGCTGGTGCTACCGATCTGACTGGGTCAATATTGCAACTCAGGTAACCATCCATCGAGAGGATGAAACTTGGCAAGTGGTAAAAATTGAACACCACATGTCTTAAAATACAACTGGCATTTCTTATGTATTTCTAGGCCATTATATGTATTATTATGTATTTCTATACCAATGTATATAACAACAGAGGGAACGATTCTGACATGGTTAAAATATTAACCCGCTATGTATATAGAGTATACATGAAAGATGACATCTTTCATGGAGAAGCCCCGGGGGAGCGTGTCATAATCTGGAATGTCTCCAACCGAGATGCAGGAACATCGTTACGCCCGCCAGGCGAATAGTCCCCAGCCGGGATGCAGTAACATCGTTACGCCCGCCAGGCGAGTATTAGTTACCTGCCCGCAGGTTGCTGGCTGACGCGATAGCCAGCGGTCAGGCAAGGACAAAGCAAGACGCACGCAGGCCTCGTGAAACCAATCCACAGAGGGCAAGCGCTTTGCGAGAAACAGACAGACAGCTTGGGGTACTCGGACCAGACAGGACGTATAGAGAGAGAAAGGCTTTGTGTAGTTCTGTGCCCGAAAGTCGAGTGCTTGTACATCTTGTGAGATAGACTGTAAGCTGTGGGTTGTCTGTAAGTGTATTGATGTATCATATATGTATTGTAATGATTATCACATGCCAAACTAGATCGTATTGCATGTGATCGGTAAATAAATCCATTGAACTTCGTGTCGTTGTGTCTCAAGTCCAATCATGTTGTACTTGTACTTGTCTCACATGTGTTAGGGATAACGAGCCAAGTTTAAGACTCTGACAATGTCATCCTCTCATCCCATCTTATCATCATCACATTCTAAGATGTGTAATACCGTTGTGGTATTCCGCTCGTGGAGCCTTTGTATAATCTGCTCCGAATAAAACATGTATCCTTTTGCAAACGAGACGTGTTGTCACTTTCGTTTAGTGCAAAAGAAGAGAATCCGTGTATGCCTGTCGCAAGTGGGTTGCTCACAGGCAGGAGACTATTTGGTGTCAGAAGTGCTTGAATCACCGCTCATTACCAGGTAGAAACAAGCTGACACCAGGACACGATCTGACACCAAGATACCATACATTTGGTGTCAGAGGTACCTGAACAACCGCTCACTACCAATAAGATACCATTAGGTGTAATAAGACCCTGAACTACCGCTCACTACCATTAGCCACCATTTTGGCTCATTTTGGATAGCATGTGTTAGAATACCATTGCTGTTGTGTTTCAACCACAACGCATTGCTATTAGCCAAGATACCACGTTACCATTTCTCGTGGGGCTTGAACCACCGCTAGAGTTGTGCTATTTAATTGAGCCTAGCAGTAAGAAGAATAGCAATGTATTGTGTGATGAAAGGTATCATTAACATATGATTTAGGTAAATTATTGAAATGAAATTGTGTGAACCATAAACTGATTGTGTACAAAGTTAAAATTTACTCATCATGTATTCGATACTGTCAAAATGTCAACATCTATCACAATCACGTTAGTATTTGTGAAAAAACAAATTTTTTTCGCACAACAATAGAAAATTAGATGTTACGCTAGAATCGTAGTGCGCAGTCCAGTCAGAAACGAGAAAGGGAAGACAAGACGACATTGACATTCATTGACATTCATTGACGTTCATTCAGACTATCATACAATTCTCGTAAATATAATGACAGTTTAAAGCCAACTGTACTAGTGGAATGAGCTACTCAATTAGCCAAGTGAAGAAATACAAGAGTGTGACGAAGGAAATGAGAGATCTTGTCCTATCCCCATAAGAGAAGTAGAAAACTCAAGTCTCTGACAAAATTAGACAGCCAATTTGTGTAACATTACTTGTGTTACCCCCCACAACTTAAAAGTTTGTAACACAACAGGGGAGGAACGAGAGCCTGTCAAAGCCTTGAGAGGAAGCTCTAAGCTCTGAGAGAGCTAACATAGAGCTTATTAGGGGACAGGTGACGTAATAGGACAGGAGACCAGACAGGAGAGACACCACAGCTATAAATAGCTATAACGGGACACACTTGTGTCAATAGCACAAGGCCCAGCACGTAAACCAAACATTGCACGCTGAGCTGAATTGCTAGTGGCTGAACACGCCACGCTCAGCGAGCTCAGACAGGCCCCAGACGGCGTAGGAATCAGACGTGTATTGCGCTAGGAAGTCTTTGTAGTTATAAAGGACAGTATAATAGTATAATAGCCTAGCTTAGCTTCAGTAATTATAGTATTTATGTCATCCTCTCATCCCATCTTATCATCATCACATTCTAAGATGTGTAATACAGTTGTGGTATTCCGCTCGTGGAGCCTTTGTATAATCTGCTCCGAATAAAACATGTATCCTTTTGCAAACGAGACGAGTTGTCACTTTCGTTTAGTGCAAAAGAAGAGATTCCGTGTATGCCTGTCGCAAGTGGGTTGCTGACAACAGTCATCTTTTGCATTACAGTCATCCTGGGCATTACAGTCATCCTGGGCATTACAGTCATCCTGGGCATTACAGTCATCCTGAAAATTATAGTCATCTTGGGTATTACAGCCATCTTGGGCATCACAGTCATCCTAGGCAATACAATCGTGCTAACCATTACAGTCATCCTGGGTATTACAGTCATCTTGAGCATCACAGTCATCCAGGGTATTACAGTCATCCTGGGTATTACAGTCATGGTGGGTATTACAGTCATCCTGTGTATTACAGCCATCTTGGGCATTACAGTCATCCTTGATATTACAATCATCCTGGCATTGCCAGTAGCTCTTCGCCACTCCACCTACCCAGAAAATCTCATCTCATACCATCTGGTTTTTCTTGTGCCTTGCAGTGCTTAGGTGAAGTATAAACAACGGGAGAGTGCCCATTTATGGGCTTCATATATCAAGATCCTCATGGACTCTGCTATTCCCTCTGTCCATCGTTTACGTGGTCGACCTCTTCATCCGCTTCCATCTGGTCTGTACATCATTGATTAATGTGGTATACTGTTAGTGGGTAACCTAGTTACATGGCCAAACCATTTGACTTGTTGCTTTCCAATAACATCCAGCGCTGCTATAACCCCCACTTTAGTTCTGATTTCTTCATTTCTGATTTTCTCTCTTCTTGATACTTTGAGTATTTTTCTCAGGAATCTAATTTCTGTTGTTGTGATTTGTTTTTCTCTTTTTCTGTCATTGTCCAGGTTTGGCATTGGTAACATAGAATTGGTAGGAATGTCGCAGGAGAAAGGAATATGAAGGATAGGAAGACATAGTTTCCTATACTTAGGTGCTCAAAGATAAAGAAGCGCAACACTGACTTTTAGTGGGCCAGAGAATAAAAGGACAATAAGAAGAAATAGAGAAAGAGCACTGTATATATTCTCCTCAGTTAACAAGAAAAGGGATAGAGTTAGACAGAAGATTCCAGGAGTTCTTTGTGCGGGGGATATACTGTTGTATACCCCAGACAAAATATTACATTGTTGGACTGCAACAGAATCAATGAGTTTACACAACAAACTAAAACTAAACAAAACAAATTAAGAACAACAAAATTAGACCTTTATTGACAGAACCGGGCACTCTCACGAAGTTTATACTTCACCTCGACACCGCAAGGTACAAGAGGAACATGGTAAAAGGTAAAATTGACAGAACTGCATGATTCAGGGAAAATAGACATCCTGACATGTCACACAACTGACATATACAGAAATTGGAACCAATGTTCCCACAGTGGATATCACTCACTGCTGCCTAACATCGCTATGCACATGACCAGGTACCATTTTCCACAAACCAGCAAGGACATGGCAACAAAGGAGCCTCAATGTAAACAACAACGGTAACAGCAGGTATGGACTCTCTATTGTAATCATCTCAGGATTCATGGACAGTCAGTACATACAGGAATGGGAATCTGAAATCCCACAGTTAGAGATAACTGCTGCCTAGCACTGACTACAGGGGCGGTCTCTGAATGACAGTGACACCTCAACCATGTTCAGTTGAGTCAAAGGGCACCCTCAATACCCACACATGACACCCGCATCACATAGGTCGGCTGGGACCAGATACAACAAAGAGCCATAACATAACGAATAACAAAACTATAACCCTAACAGCAGAGATATAGTGGCATAAACAGGTATACGAATGGGGGTGTGAGTGGCCTAAAACGACATTAACCAGAGCTGGGGCTCAAGTTTGCTCTACAACCAACAACCATGGCCAAGGGTCCCTACCTGCAATACATGACAAGGTACAACAACTAATTAATAATCATCAAAGAATCATTATTTGCAGCTACATATATATGCATTCGCATTATATCAATTGACAACAGTATTGCAAACACCGTAATCTATTGTCTACTTATATTTAACTAACATTATTATTTCCTATCTCCCAACGCGTCGTCTACAGCCAAGATGAACCTACAAGTATTTAACCATTTACCCGGACTTTCGCGTAGATTTGAACTCGCTGCCTTTACCCCGCAAGGCCACCTTAACTATACAACAACAGAAACATGACCCCGCTTCACCTCCGCCTAGTCGGACACAAGACACGCATTCCATTCCATACCGCTCCGTCCCTGGCGAGTATTGTCCTCCGGTCTCATTGTTTGGGTTGACCGAGTGATCGCTTCTCAGTCGCCTGCTAGACCCGATCTCGGTGTTTGTTTGTATTTTTGCTGTAGCCTTTCGTTCCATATTTACATGCTGTTGCACTCGCCTAGTTCTCATTAATTGTGTACGTCTAATTGCTTAGTTTACATATACATACATAGTTTATCGACAATCAGCTAATCTAATCGATTAATTTGACTCCCATCACTCTATTTCAGCCAGTTAGATATAGGTCATTTTCAGGACGCCGCATTCAGTCCTGATACTTGCCGCGTCGTGATTCCTTTAGCTGGTTAATGTTTAGTAGTTTGCCAATGCTTCCTTGTTTAGACCCCTATTATAGTTAGCTAGCCAGTTAGATGTAGGTCCTTTTCAGGACATTGCACTCAGTGCTGACATTTGTCGGTCGTTCATGATTACGCGGTGAGTTCACCTACGGTAGTTTGCTATAGCTCTCTAAACTAAGATACCTGATTATCATATACAATTATACTAATTAGGTCTAAGTCTTACGTCGACTTACATTCAGCTTCTGTCGTCCAGTCGATCTTCTGGTTGTCCTTCTGGGTTTCATTTGTCTCTGCCCAATCAATCGCTTGTCGTGGATCCCACTTGACTTTTCCGTCCTATCTGACATTAGTCTCCTGTGTGGTTCCAACCGCAGTGTCTCTGGCTAGTGGTAGTCCTATCTGACGTTAGCCATCATCTGCAACTAATGAGCGGTTTCCTTAGCCAACAGTCCCTCTCAAATGGCTTGCACGCCATTTTGTGATCCTCGGATTTGCGTTCCACTCCGTCGGGCTTAATTACATGGAATAAATGGTCCACAGATCCTTTGATCATCTTCTTTTCCCGGCGGTCCAGACGGAACGTTGATATGTGCAATTTTCCGTCTTTATTACCACCTCTCCATCTTCCTGGACACTAAACAGCATGGGATATGGACATCACCATCGCTGAAGTTCCGCACGCATACCTCCTGGACTGGGCGACAGCCCAGCCCTCGGCCCACTGGGCCCTGTTGCTAAACCGTACTCTTGCTTGTTCCACACTTTCCAAACTGACTGGATTCCAAAGTATATATCACTTCTACCCGTGCTGTCGCTGTCCCGCGGCCTTGTCTTTCCCCATGGCCGCGCGGGGAAAATCTCCAATCAGCATACAGCACGCAGCTTGGCTGATCTGCATGTTTAATTTGCATCTTATTATTAATCTAACTCCCTTCACCCTGCTACGACCTTGTTTTTGAGTTCATAGTACTTGTTTGAGTTCATGCTCCTTGAAGTAGATTTCTCAGCTCAAGCACGTTCCCACTGCCATAAATCTGCCAGCCTATGGTACCTACTTTTGTTCCTTGACAGCCTCAGTTTTATTTCTGACCTGTTTGTAACTATAAATTCTCCGACATCTAGAGTTACTCACGGCCACTTGACATTTCAGAACAGATTTACGTTACTTTTGGCTGAAAAACCTTACTCTAATTTCTGTCGAGGTAACCCAGGGTTTACCAGTTCGTTTGTCGCCCGAGACCCTGAACTCCCTAACTGTTTTAAAAATATCCTGGTCGATGAACTGTACTTCCAAATTCCACGACTGGTTTTGGTGGCATCACTATCTAGTGCCTTATTATCCCATTTTGTGACACATCAGGCGTTCACAGGAAGATTGTGTTTTTAAGTGTTTTCTTGGTGACTTTTGATACATGTTTGTTCTTTAGTTATTTTTTTAGCTCTTTAGTACTTGAATTCCTTTACTTATTTCAGGTGGTGTTCTTTTGGGTGAATCTCTGTTGTCTTTTCTTCGTTGGTTATAATCATTACCTCTCTTTTACAGGTGCTAATTTTCATTGTTATGTTCCATACACACTTCGTTTAAACTATTAATGCGTGTCTTGTAATTGTGCTTCTGATTTTTCTATTAGTGCTTGATCATCCGCAAATAGGAGTTCTTTAATGGTGTAATTTGCCATTGGTTCTTCTTCTGTGTTCCGTTCGTCATGTGTGTTCTTGCAGTCTCTGCTTGGCTGATTTCTTTACATATGCTGTCTATATATGTTTGAACAAGAGAGGGGACAAGACACAACCTTGTCTTACTCCGGATCTCATGGTGACGGGTTCTGAGTATCCTCCATTTTTTCTCACTATGCATTCACTGTTGTTGTATAAGTTTCTACATACGTTTGTTAGATGTGTACTCACTCCATATCGTTTAAGGAATTACAACAGCTTGTTTCTATCTACTCTATCAAACGCCTTTTCTTAGTCGACAAAGGCTAAGTAGAGTGTTTCATTAAATTCAATTGATTTTTCTATAAGCTGTCTAGTCTAAGAGCAAAACTGGCATCTGTGCATCCTTTGTTTTCCCTAAGTCCATGTTGTGTTTCAGTTAGTTCTTTCTTATAAATTTTCCTCACTGCTTCGTCTTGGTTTTTTTTTTTTTTTTAAGTTTACTGATTTGCAAAGCATGTATTTTCCTGGTCTTTGCTTTCTTCTTCTGTTTGTTCTTATTGTTGCAATAACTGCTTTATGGTATGTGTTTATGTTTAAGCTGGGCACTGTCCTTGCATCTAATATATTTCTCTTTCTGTTAGTTCCTGTTAATATAAAATCAATTTGGCTTTTGGTATTTAGATCGTTACATTTATGCCAGGTGTATATTTATGAATCCTGTGTGTTTATAACACGTGTTTTTTTTTATAAAGAGGTCATGTTGGCTGCATATCTTTATCAGTCTACTTCCATTATCACTTTTCTCATTATGTTGGTCTCCAAATGCTCCAATATGTTTTTCCGTGCCTGTTCTGTTATGTCCTAGTCTTGTTTTGAAGTCTCCCATAGCTATAATGTTGTCCTGTTTCTCTATTTTATTTAGTACGTCATTGATGTCTTCGTAGAACTCGCATTCCTGCTCACTTTTGTTTGTATTACGTGGTGTATTTATGTGTTATATATGTAGTATTTTGTCTGGTCTTTTATTCTCATTGTTATGATTATTTTTTTATATATATTTTATTTCTAAAATACTTCTTGCTAGCAGTGGTTCAATGACTATTCCTACACTGTGTCTTGCCCTTTCTTACAGTTCCACTCCGGAGTAAACAGACGTATAACAGTGGGGGATCTCCTTGCATACGTTCCCTTTTATTCTGGTGTAGGTAATTCCCATCAATCCAATTTTCCTCTCTTCCATTATTTCTATAAGTTCTTCTTTATTATTACAACCGTAGGTGTTCATTGTGCCTATGTACTATGTATCGCTGATCTATCTCGTAGTCCTTTAACATTGCCGCGTCTATATCCATTTGGGTCAATCCGGTTATACTTCTAAGGTTTTCTACGAGCAGTATGAAAACCCCTGCCAGCTTGCTAGGCCAGTCTCAGATTTAGGACAAAAATCTGACCAAGGGGAGTCTGTACCCTCTGGCGAGCCAAATCCGCATTGGCCCATGACCTCGCTGTCATGGTTTCCCAGTCCACATCCCGGAGAGGTAGGGTTGACTTATGTAGTCTGCGGATCACGTCCCCCCCCCCCCCTCCTGGGATAGGTTAGCCGATCCTAACCCTACTGGCTGCAGGGCAAGGCGCACTCCACACCCTGTAGACCCAGAAAATATTCTCAAATGAGATGGCTGCTGTGTATATACTGTGTGATAGTAATTCGACCACTTGACCACCGGGTCGGCAGATAAATGATGCTGACCACTGCGCTACCACGACTCCCAACTGGGGTATAATAACGTTAATGACTTTTTTACGCGTCATAGGCGGATTGGGCATATAATTCTAGACTCCTATTTGTATAGACCAATCGGCTCTGCCTTGGTGACGTGGTCAGTAACGGTCTACCCATTCTAGACTGGGTAGATCTGGCAGATCATGTCAATTTTTAAATTTCGAATCTGCTCCGATCTCATGACCGCCGGGCCCTGGTATCGTTCTTCTTAGGCCGCATAAAGAACATGACTCTTAGACCACACAAAGAACATGACTCTTAGACCGTACAAAGAACATGATTCTCAAACCGTACAAAGAAAATGACAAATTTTCCGCATGGTTTTTTCATATAATATTTTATGCTTGCAAATTGTGGCTTATTCTACTTCTTCTTCTTCCGCGTAATGGGCGGACACAATTATGTGATTGTTGATGATTGACCTTGGACCCTTGTATTGATAAGCATGCTCACTAAACACTATGCCACAATGGATCCAATATGAATGTTACTGACTGCTGTTTATTTGATATGTGGATTGTTTATTCACACTTCTGCTTTACTATTGTTTAAAGATATTGTGAAACTACTCCTTGGATTATAAACACTCCCTCCATTATGATTTAGTTCCCCCTCTGCTGTGTGTCCACCGTGACGAGGTAGAGGGGCTTGTGCGTCCCAATGACCCCAAGAGCTATGCCGATGGTAGCACAGCTACTGGTAGGGCCACCCATGTCGGACAGGTCAAGGGAGAGGGACCAGACGAAGAGACACACAAACCTGCTGCCTTGTAGGTAGACTGGGGACAGTCAAAGGCTAGGGAAAGCACCCCAAATACATGCTTGTCGAAATCGGATGTACTGAGCCACAGGCTTGACAAAGCAGTGCAACGTGAAACCTGCTGCCTTGTAGGTAGACTGGGGACAGTCAAAGGCTAGGGAAAGCATCCCGAATAAATGCTTGTCGAAATCGGATGTACTGAGCCACAGGCTTGACAAAGCAGTGCAACGTAACTTAATTCATGATGTCACAAATCAAAATTAATCGATATGGTGCTAATCCCGTGAAGTCCCATCAGGCGGTGATAGTGCCGGGCCCCCTGCCTCGAGGGGGTCCACCCATGACTACTGGTGGTCACCTTCCCCTGTGCTGTGGAGTCAAGGCACAGAGGAGTAGGTTAAGAGCTATTGACCAAATACCCCGGACACTCAACATACTACAGTGGAATGCCGAAGGAGTTTACAAGAAGAAAGACTCCCTAACACAGCGTCTTCATAAAGATAGAATAGATGTGGCATGCATTCAAGAGACACACCTCAACGCCAGTCACAAATTCTCAGTCAGAGGATATCAGGCCACACGTTTCGACCGCGAAGGACACAAAGGAGGAGTTCTAATACTTACACGAAATACAATACCTTGCAGCGAAGTATCTGTGATCTCTAACAACCAAACGGAAATTATAGGTGTTGATATAATGATAAAGGACGTGAAAATAAGAATCTACAATCTGTATAGCCCAGCAGATAAGGACCTTACACTCTCAAACATGAAAATAACTGACGGAGACTTTAATAGCCGTTCAGAAAGATGGGGATACCCAGATACTGACAAAAGAGGAGATGAATTGGAGGACTGGGAAATAGACTCAAATCTCCATCTACTCAACAAAGCGGATGACACACCGAGCTTCTACTCCAGAAGATGGCTTACCACTTCTACTCCAGACTTAGCTTTCTGCACAGGAGACATCCTCCACAAAATCGATCGCCATGTGCTGGACCAATTAGCAGGTAGTGACCACAGACCAATCAAGCTTGAAATGAATATGGAGTATGTTCCACAGGAGCAAAAGCCCTTGCCCCGCTGGAATTACAAACGAGCAGATTGGGACAGATTTGCCATACTAACAGACAAATATTGTGAAAACATAAATACACGATATGGCAACATAAAGCAAATGGTGGAAAGTCTAAACAGAGCGATAATACAGGCAGCCACTGAGTCCATTCCAAGAGGAGCGAGGAAAAATTACAAACCATACTGGACTGAAGAACTACAAAGTTTGGAGGACAAAGTTGAAGATGCCAGGAAGACAGCAGAGAGAGAACAAACAATTGAAGCAAACATCTCTCTCAAAGCCATCTCAGCAAAATATAAAAGAACAGTAAATCAAACAACAAGAGATTGTTGGAGGGAAAAAACAGAAAACCTGAATTTTGACAGGGATGGAAACAAACTATGGAAACTAGTGAAAGCCATGAACAATGAAGGACCTAGAAACAAACAAATAACAATTAAACAAGGAAATGCCTTGCTTACAGGCAAAAAGGCTGCAAATGCACTAATGGAACACTATGCAAATGCAAACCACATTGATATTACAACCGAACAGAAGAAAGCAATCAAAGACAAACAGATACATCATAGAAATAAAGAGACAGCAGCAGAATATATGATGGCAAATCTAACAATGGAAGAAATGGAACAGGCAATGAATACCCTAAAAAAGAAGAAATCACCAGGAAAGGATGGAATCACAAATGAAATGCTAATAGGACTAGGCACCAAGGCAAAGAAGAAACTACTAGCAGTCCTAAATAACAGCTGGAAGAGAGGAATAGTCCCACAGGCATGGAAGGAAGCTATACTAATACCAGTCCCAAAGAAAGGAAAAGACCTGGAAGAACCAAATGGCTATCGACCTATCAGTCTACTTAGCTGTGTAGGAAAATTAATGGAACGCATTATCAATGGCAGGCTAACATGGCATCTGGAAGAAAACAAACTCTTAACACCACACCAAGCAGGATTCAGAAAGTACAGATCCACTGAAGATCAAATAACCTATATAGCTCAGGTAATAGAGGATGCCTTCCAAGAGAAAAAGCACACACTAGCAGTCTGGATAGATTTAGAAAAAGCATTTGATAAAGTATGGAAGGAAGGACTGAAAGTAAAACTGCAAAACATGCATGTTTGTGGAAAAATGTATAAATGGATCAGCCACTACCTTGAGAACAGAACTGCCAGGACAAAAGTACAAGGACAAACAAGCAAAATGATGCTGCTGGAGCAAGGTGTCCCCCAAGGAGGAGTTCTTTCACCAACATTATTCCTAGCATATATAAATGACATCACAGAAAATTTTCCAGCCAGAGTACACACATCCTCCTTTGCAGATGACCTAGCCATATGGACATCTGAAGAATATATTAGTACAGCTAACAGCAGAATACAGCAAGCCTTATTAGCGCTAGAGGACTGGTCAAAATCATGGCTAGTGAAGATAAGTGAGGAGAAAACAACATGCACAGTGTTCTCCCTCTCAAATAAAACTCAGCAACCTAAGCTGGTATTGAATGGAAAAATATTGCGCCATGAAGAAAATCCAAACTATCTAGGAGTCACCTTTGATCGTCGCCTGACATGGAAGACACAGGTTGAGAAAAATCGAACAAGAGCAAGGCAGAGAATGGCAATCATGAAAAAGCTTGCTGGTACAACGTGGGGAGCAGATGAGAAAGTTCTCAAGAAGTTATATACTGGACGGGTGAGGCCAGTACTGGAATATGGCATTGCAGCTTGGGCAACAGCAGCTAAGTCAAACTTTAACAAAATAAGTAGAGTCCAAAACCAAGGAATGCGAATCATAACTGGAAGCCTGAAGACAACGCCTATTAATGAACTAGAAAAGATCACTTGTTTACAACCAATGCAGGATAGAAGAGATAGCAGAGCCCAGCAACAAGCAGAAAAATTTAGAAGATTGACAGACCACCCTATGTACAACAGATTTAATGGTTTTGGAAAGGGAAGACTGAAGCGTAGCAACTTTGTAGAAACTGCAAAACGAAGGATTAGGGCAGATCCTATACTTAACATATCAACAGTCAAGCCCATACACAATGCACACAAGTTCCCAGCTTGGAGACAGCAGCAACTGCCTGAGATGATAGAAAACATTCCTGGTATTGAGAAAAAGAACACTCAGCATGAAACCGAAAGAAGAGAAATAACCCTAAACTACATAAAAGAACATTACCCAAGCAGGAATTGGACCCATGCATATACAGATGGATCAGCCAAAAATTCAATAGAGAATGGAGGAGGAGGAATTCTCCTAAATTTAAAAAATGGAGTGAAAAAAACACATTCAATGGCAACTGGAAAATTTTCAAGTAACTTCAAAGCGGAGGTAGAGGCTTTGAAAACTGCAGCAGAAATGCTCCTGATGGAGGAAAATAAAGAGAAGCAAATAGCTATCTTCACAGATGCAAAGTCAGCTGTCTCAATACTCAAGAGCAATAACAGCACAGAACTAACTGACCTAAGAGCAGCACTCCATGGTCTATGCCAGAAATCCAAAAAAGTTGTAATACAGTGGATCCCATCACATTGCAGTATACCTGGAAACGAAGAGGCTGACAGACTGGCAAAAGAGGGCGGACGACTACCACAGCCTGACATAGACATAACCTATAATGAGGCAAAGAGGTTGATAAAAAGCACTTATAGAACCAAATGGGAATCTGAGCATCCAGGCCATCAGAAGGATGATGCATATTACAAACTCGACCGAAGAGAACAAGTAGCAATCTTCAGACTCCGCACAGGACATAACAGGCTGAAATACCACTTGTTCAATAAACTAAAGATAGGAGATACCGATGAATGTAATTGTAGAACTGGAAAAATGACAGCAAAACATTTGCTGCAGGATTGCCCAACGTATGCAGAACAGAGAAAGATATTTTGGCCCACACCTGCTTCATTTGAGGACAAGCTCTATGGAGATATCAACAAGCTAAAGTTGACCGCAGCTTACTTTAACTACATACAGGTTGACATTTAAAGGTGCTTGAAGACCCAGAGGCATGAAATGGAATATTGCTTGGATAGCAAATCCATTATGTGGAAAGTCCAAATCGAAAGCTCGCTGTGTGGGCTTCATAAAAGGTGGAAAAGTGTCCTAGTGGCACGAAATGGAATATTGCTTGGATAGCAAATCCATTACGTGGAAAGTCCGAATCAAAAGCCCATTGTGTGGGCTTCATAAAAGGTGGAAAAGTGTCCTAGTGGCATGAAATGGAATATTGCTTGGATAGCAAATCCATTACGTGGAAAGTCCGTATCTAAAGCCCACTGTGTGGACTTCATAAAAGGTGGAAAAGTGTCCTAGTGGCATGAAATGGAATGTTGCTTGGATAGCAGGTCCATTACGTGGAAAGTCCGAATCGAAAGCTCACTGTGTGGATGTCATCTGCAGACTGCATACTTCTGGTTTCCGGAAGAACAGCCTATGGTGAACGGAAGGCCCAATATACGGAAGTGAGGCTAAGCAGCCATGTGCAGGACGTGACGATTCCTTGGGTGAGCCCAGTACCAGAGCGCTATGTATCGGCTCTGCAATTATGGAAGCCTCCTTGGATGGCGGGGAATGCCCATGGTCTGCCCCTGCCTTCCCTTGAGGGCTGACCAGGATCTTTGGCTGTTCTATATGGACCAGCTGGGATGGGGGATAACACCACAACAGTGAGAGTCAAACGTCCTAAGAAACCCCCGGGAAGGTTAACCCGGTCAACAAATGCCCGCAGAAGTCGGATGTGTCGGCCTAACGGCGCAAGAACGCAGCTCTGCTGTAAACAGGCACAACGCAATCACATCCGGAAAAAAACTCCGGATGAACGAAGAAGAAGAAGAAGAAGATTTAGTTCACTTAGGCCCGTGGCTCCCAAACTATGTCTGTATGATGTTCTTAATTATGAAAATTAGCTATTTGTAAATAAATTGTAGTGTTGTAGGGCTCGCGTTGTTTTGGGATAATCCAGACATAATCTGTTGATGTGTCTAAACAGTTTCGGCAAGACTTCTTAATGAAATAAGTAGGCGTGTAATCTCTCCAATATTTCAAAATACACAACCACTATCTGACCGATCCATGTTTATTTCCAGTAATGTACTTTACGTACGTGAATGTCGGGCTAGCTGACTGACTGACTGGCACCTTGCCGTCTTGACAGACGATAGTTTATAAAATGGAGGTATACCTCTCCATAACACAAAGCCTGGGCTGAATGTAGAGACCATGTGTTGCCCATGCAGCATGATCCCTCTCTTGGCCTGCCTAGTTTACTCCGGAGGAAAGGTAATAACAATACGTCTGGAACAAGACAAGCTGCTAGAAGCTGCCGGATCTGCAAAGCAATACTCTAACTGCCTGCCTTGTCGGAGCTTCCATCCTAGACCAGTTGCCGACCAAGGCTTAGAGCCTAATCTGCCCTGCCATGACATTTAGTCTTTAAGGTTGCATTCCCTCGCACTAGGGTAAGGCTTGTACCCTTCCAGTTGCACTCCTCCGCCCAAAGCCGTTGGCACAATGTGGGTGTCGGGTTTGGTGAGCACCCCCCGACATTCGGCGCTAACAGAAAGCAGGTGGGGCTAGCATAGTGCAAATACCACGGTGTTGTTGATCAGGCATACTGGCCTCACAACTCCCATGAATTCGGTAGCAAATATGCCAACTAGTTGACAAGAGATTATTTGGGGAACAGACGTAGATGAAGACGTTTGAAGTGGCGAAGTTCCGTCTGGGCAAATATAGCGACACCCTCCCCCTTCTCCCGAGTGTAGATGTACTTTTGTATTTGTACCTTACGCTGGAGTATGTGTTGTTTCGGATAGAATAAAAGTATGAAATTAGATATACGTTTATTAGGACACAAGGGGGGGGGGGGGGAGAGAGAGAGAGAGAGAGAGAGAGAGAGAGAGAGAGAGAGAGAGAGAGAGGAGAGAGAGAGAGAGAGAGAGAGAAGAGAGACTACGAGACAGAACAGCACAGCTGAGCATTAGATCATTCTCCCACCTGTTGTTGAAGCATCGAAGAAAATCTGTCTGGAGTCATTTAGCGGATCCTGCCAGCAACTTCTGCGTGTGCCAGAAAAATGTATATACAGTATCGCCCACCAGTTTAAATGTAATCGCAGTTTCGATCTTTGAACAATTTGTAACATCAAAACAATGTTTTCTCGTAGCAAATTTGAATAACGAAGACACAAACCATAGATTGTACGATTTATGGCCTGGTATGTTTCGCTGCATCTCGTCAGGTAAATACTGCAGAAGTCACATATGTAGAGTAATATAACTAGATACATCTTTCAAGCTGAATGGTAGCCAATTTAAAATTACCATGGTAAACAACTGATATTATTGTGCGAACATGTGTATATTTGGGTACCAGGAAATGTCTAGGAAAGTAAAGACGGCCGTTACGATACTGACCGCATCACCCATCGGGCGCCGATGAAGGTCTATAAAAACATATGTTCTAGCAGCGTATTCTCGGTTTGACTTAAGGCATGTTAAAGGGTCCTTGCCTTTTTACGAGGGTAGGTCCGAAAGTTATGAACCACAATTATTATCTCTTTAACCGTTAATAACATACACATGAAATTTAATAACAATGTTGATGCACATGCGCAGCAAGCATTTCTACTTCTCAACATAATTCATCTAAACTTTAACGGCTTCACGCCTTCTTGAAACAAGAGCATGTATCCCAGATCTGTACCACATTTTGTCCTGTTCTCTTAGTCATTTCTTCACTGCATTAATCACTCCCCCATTGTCTTCAAACGTTGTCCCATGGATAGTATTCTTAAGGTGTCCGAATAGACGGGAATCAGATGGTGCCAGGTCTGGACTGTGAGTGGGTGGAGAAGTATATCCCACTGTCACGGGATATATCCACATGTCACGAGAGTTCGGAAACACACGTGGGGACGGGCGGGGGGGGGG
>JACEFZ010028414.1:640000-706582 GCA_014155875.1 Cepaea nemoralis | reverse complement strand
TAAAATCAAGCAAAGAAATAGAACGAGCAGCACTCTTTTAGGCACATTTTTTTTGATTTCTTTATTATAATATATTCCGGAAAGCGTGGGCGGTCATGACTCGCCATTTCACTCGATCACCAGTGTCGTGGATCAGCTCAGTGTTCCTGTCCCGTCCATGCCATGTGGCCAAGCCATCCAGGTATTTTCCTCTCGGTCTTCCTCTTGGTCTGTTCCCTTCGATCTTGCCAGTTGTCACCAAGTTCTCCAATCCATTTCTTCTCATAACATGTCCAAAAAATTTTGACTGTCTACGTCTAATTCTCTCAATCAGCTTACGATGTTCATTTGTCTCCTGTAGTACTTGGTCATTGGTTTTTCTGTCTGTCCATGGTATTCTTTGCATTTTCCTCAGAAACCACATTTCTGCAGCCATCAGATGTTTTTCAGCTTGACTGCTCATTGTCCAAGTTTCACATCCATACAAAAGAACAGGCTCTATGTATCCCCTCAACACTCTTTTTCTCGTTTCAATTGACATCTTTTTATTGGTCAGAATGTTTTTCATCTTGCTAAAGGCTACTTTCGCCATGGCGATTCTTGTTCTAATCTCTTCAAGGCATCTCCCATCAGATGTTATGACCGTTCCAAGATAATTGTACCGATTCACTTGTAGAAGAATATTTCCATTTACTTGTATATTACATTGTGGCACTTCTTTCTTCCTAGTGACGACCATAACCTGAGTCTTTTTACAATTTAATTCTAACCCCAGTTGCTCACTGTGTACAACAACCGCATCTACTAATTGTTGCAGGTCCTGCGCATTGTCTGCAATTAATACTGTATCATCTGCATATCTAATGTTATTGATGTTTCTTCCTCCAATGCTGATTCCATTTATATCCTCTACATTTCTGAAAATATTTTCACTGTATAGGGAAAAAAGATCTGGAGACATCACACATCCCTGCCTAACACCTCTCTTAATTGGCTGATACTGTCCCACTTCATTATCAATCCTTATTGCAGCTTGTTGTTTCCAATATATGTTTTTTATAAGTCTAATGTCTTTCCCATCAATTTGTAGATCTGCAAGCATATCCACCATGTTGACATGTCTAACTCTATCAAAAGCCTTTGTATAGTCAATAAAGCAAAGATGTATATCCTTGTTTACTTCTATAGCACGTTCAATAACTGTTCGCAGCATATACACAGCATTTACTGTACCCTTTCCTTCTACAAACCCGCATTGTTCTTCCCCTATTTCAGGTTGTATCTTCTTCCTCACTCTTTGCATGATAATTCTTAGCAAAATCTTTGTGATGTGACTCATTATACTAATTGTTCTATGTTGATCACATTCCAAGGTTCCTGATTTCTTTGGGATTGCAATAAATACAGAGTTACATAATTCAGGAGGTATATCTCCTGTATCATATAATGTGTTCAGCAGTCTGGTGACTTGCTCTAGTCCAAATTCTTCTAAAGCTTTAATCATTTCTGTTGTGATGTTATCTGCACCGGGGGCCTTGCCAGCTTTCATATGCTTAAGAACATTTCGAACCTCCATCTCCAAAATTGGCGGTCCTTCATTATTAAATCTAATATCATACTGTTCGTCTCTGTTATCATCATAAAGGTGTTTCACATAATCTGTCCATACATGTAGAATCTGGTCTTTTTCTATTATGATTTTGCCATCTTTAGTTTTTAGACACCCTGTTGATGTACTTGTTCTTTTATTAGTAAGTTCCTGAATTCTTTTGTGCACTAATTTGGTATTTTGACTGTTGTGTTGGTTTTCAATTTCTAAGCACTTTTCCTCAAGCCATGCTTCTTTTGCCTCCTTACATAATATTCTGACTTGTCTGTGAATTTCTTCATATTTGACAGAATTATTTTTGTTGAGTCTTCTTGTTTCCATGAGGTGTAAAATTTCTTCAGTCATCCATTTCTTTCAACCCACCTTCTTTAATTTTGGGATAGTTGTTTCTGCAGCCACATTGATTGAATTCTTCAACGTTTCCCGTTGATCATCCACATCCTGGAATAGGATCTCTAGATCAGACAATATTTCAAATCTGTTCTGTACTTCTATGTTGAATTTGTTTTGTATTTTCTTGTCATTACTCAATGTACACAAATCATATTTAGTGTTTCCTGTTATATACTTGACTTTCTTCAACTTTATCCTCAATGTACCTGTGAGTAATCTGTGGTCACTATAACAATCAGCACTGGGAACTGTTTTTCTTCTGCTAATGAGAATGTAGTCAATCTGGTTTCTAATCCTGCTATCAGGACTCCTCGATGTCCATAATCTTCTAGAGTGTTGCTTAAACCAGGTGTTTCCTACAATCATTTCCTGTTCATTTGCCCACTCTACGAGTCTGTATCCTCTTTCATTTCTCTCTCCTAAACCATAGTTTCCTACTGTGTATCTATCCCCTTGATTTCCTACTTTTGCATTGAAGTCCCCTATTATGATGTTTATTTCTGAATTTTTACATTTCTTTAAGGCAGACTCTATGTCATAAAATTCTTCTACACTATCTTCACTGGATTCTCCTGTTGGGGCATATACTTGAATAATATTTATGCTAAAAGGTCTGCCACTTAATTTAACTAGTAGAACTCTGTCCGACACGGCCCAATATCCTTGAACAGATTTTGATGTTTTCCGGTCCAAAATAATTGCCACTCCCCTATGACGATCTTCACCTCCAGAATAAATAATCTTGAAATGTTCATCTATCTTGATGCCTGCCCCTGTCCATCTCGTTTCGCACATACCTAAAATATTAACTTTTTCCCTTTCAATTTGTTTTATGTTCTCTAATTTTTTGTCGTCGTCGTTTAACGCCCTATAATTGTACAACTGGTGTGTCCTTATACCCTTACTTATCTTCTTATTGTCCCTAACGTATTTCTATACACACATTGACATATGTTAATTGCTTCCCGAGAACTCCTTTATGTAAAGTTAACCTCGGAGTCTACATTCCAGTGGTTACAATGGTCTAAAACAGCCAAGCCTTATTCTCAGGCCTGTGTGTCTGGAAATCTTTCATTGACACGCAAGACAGGTCCTGATCTCAAGACACACTAGCACTGTTGCACAATATGCATGGGCTTTTTAAAGCCTTATTCTCGTTTACCCTAGCTTGATATCAGAATTCGGGGTAGCATTTTGTTTGCACTAGAATGTGTGTCCTTTCAATGCCGTCTGAGCTGTGGGTTATCTGACTAAGCAGATTGCTCGTGTCAAAACGTCGTCGTGTGTATAGGCATTGTCATCTAGCGGCGCGCTGTCCTAGTTTGGCGTTGGCATAGTATTTCATTACCCTCGGGTAAACCGGTCTCTCCGCGTCGTTAACTTACAGGGTATGTGAGCCGGTCGCTCAGAAAGCAATGGCAAACTACTGAGCGTAATTTTGCCAATAAATCAACAATCAGCTGAAAGATGCTGATGTTGACAGCGATGTCCTGTAAAGGATACGCGAACAAAAAGGTTATTATTATTGATCTTGTAAACCATCAAGTGCCATCTCGGCACTAACGGTAGGTTATATCGCATCTGCCATATCGTCAGTTTGTGTTCACGACGCAATAATGCAGGCCTTTCCCAGTTCATCTCTTAACGCTGATTACACACATGCAATGTTCTTTTCCACCAGCACGTATTACACAGGAAATAATTGGGGAACCCATTGAGACCACTGAGACAGTTACATAAATGAACACACATAGTATTGTTTGGCGCTCACAGAAGGAGAAGAAGGAAGTAGAGATTAGAGGACGCACTAGACAACATAAAATTTGAAAGCTATAGTTACCGACCGGGATTCGAACCTGTCACATCCAAATGGCGGCAACGCCTCGCTGCAGGAACAAGTGTACTTCGACGTGTCTAGTTGGCCATGCTTCGAAGTACACTTGTAGCTGCAGCGAGGCGCTGTCGCCATTTGGAGATGACAGGTTCGAATCCCGGTCGGTAACTATAGCTTTCAAAGTTTATGTTGTCTAGTGCGTCCTCTAGTCTCCACTTCCTTCTTCTCCTTCTGTGAGCGCCAAACATTACTATGTGTGTTCATTTTTCCACCAGCACGCATTCTCTCCACTACGTCTATTAGCATGACCTATAGCATGGAAGTACACAGTATTGGTGGTAGATAATGCAAAAGATCTACAACAATTGTTGGATAATATAGTAACAGAAGTGCAAAGAAAGGACTCGCCGTGAATAGCAAGAAAACAGTAACAATTGTGATATCAAAGAAAAGGATGACACCAAGATGGGAAATGGAAATAGAAGAGAACATCCTTAACCAAGTGGATAATTTTAAATGCCTAGGGGCAATTATAACTCCAGATGGAAGATGCACAATATATATTAAGAGCAGAATAGGGCAAGCAAATGCTGCATTTCAGAAAATGAAGAGTAGCTTTTGCAATAAGTCACTATCAATAAATGTAAGAAAGAGAGTACTGAAGTGCTATACAGAATATGTTTTGTGTATGGCAGTGAATCTTGGAATGTGAATGAACAAGTTAGGAAGAATTTAGAAGCAACAGAGATTTGGTTCCTGAGACGAATGTTGCGAATTCCCTGGATTGCCAAAGTAACTAACAACAATTGTCTTAAACTGGCTAATAAAACTAGAACACTAGATACAACAATACGAAAGATGAGAAGAGAGGCATTGAAGAACATCGTGACAACTGTGAAAGATCGAGAGGAAAAGAGGCAGAGGCAGACCAAGAGAAATTATGCTGAATGGATTGAGACGGTGGCATGGGGGAATATCATAATCAGAGCTGATCAAGAAAAAACAAGGACCGAGATCTATGGAGAGTCATGAACGCCTAAGCCAGCTGGCATGGCACTTGATGATGATGACAGCATGGCAGTACGCCTCTTTATGTGTTCAACGTGCTTCATTTGACTGACTTTGTTCTAATTCAGTAATGTTTTCTCCAATCACATCTTTTGTAATGCTTCTTTGATTATTTCATGTAATTACAATAATATGTCTACCTCTCGTCTGTGTAACGAGATTTAGAGACACTGCAAGTTGGCACCACACTGTTTATTCGTTATTATTTTGTTCTGCATTGCAACAATGACAAGCATATGTAAAACTTGATCAGTCTTAATTATGATTTGTAACTGAACTGTTTAGATGTTAAAAATGGTCTCACTTTGTCTGTCATTTCTGTACTGTTCCTTAACTTCGCCTCATCTTATATATAAATTGCGATCTCCGTCTGTATGTCTGTCTGTCCGTATGTCCTATATGCGCTCGCGAACGGCCCATCCGATTGAGATGAAATTTTCTACACGCCTTCCTTTCATTCCAGTGCAGCCCACTGTCGTATTTTTTTTTTCTTCTTCCTCCTCCTCCCTCCTCCCATTCCCAAAATACGTACGTAAATATATGATGATGATGATGAAAGAATCCCCGAACCAAAACGCTAGGGAAAGGGAAGAAAATGACGTGACTACACAGAATCGTCACACGGCAATCATCATCATCATCAAGTGCCGTGCCGGCTGGCGTAGGCGTTCAACTCTGCTGCTCATATATATATATGCCTCCATGCCTCGGCAATATCAATAACAATTAATCTTTTTATGTGTAAGGAAGTTATCTACAGTCGTGTAGAAGGGAAGAACGATCAATGGAAGGACCGAAATCACAGAACCTAGACGAGTATGAATTCGGAATGGCAAACTCCCTCCTCCTCTCTTCTCCTCCTGCCTCTACCTCCTCCCTCCTCCCTCCTCCTCCCTCTACTCCTCCCTCCACCCTCCTCCTCTTCCTCCTCCCTCTACCTCCTCCCTCTCCCTCCTCCCTCCTCCTTCTCCCTCTTCCTCTCCCCTCCTCCTCCATCCTCCTCCCTCCTACTCCCCCCGCCTCCTCCCTCCTCCTCCCTCTACCTCCACCCTCCTCCTCTTCCTCCTCCCTCTACCTCCTCCCTCTACCTCCTCCCCCTCCCTCCTCCTTCTCCCCTCCCTTCTCCCTCCTCCTCCCTCTCCTCCTCCCTTCTCCTCATCCCTCCTACTCCCTTCTCCTCCTCCCTCCTCCCTCCTCCCTTTTCCTCCCTCTACCTCCTCTCTCCTCCTCCTTCCACCACATCCCTCTTCCTCCTCCTCCCTCCTCATCATTCCTCCTCCTCCTATTCCTCCCCCTCCTCCTTCTCCCTCCTCCTTCTCCCTCCACCTCCTCCCTCTCCCTCCTTCCTCCTCCTCCCCCACCTGCGTTCTCCTCCTCCCTCCTCCCTCCTCCTCCTTCTCCCTCCTCCTCCCCCTCCCTCCTCCCTCTTCCTCCTCCTCCTTCACCCTCCTCCCTCCTCCTCCTCCTTCACCCTCCTCCCTCCTCATCCCTCTTCCTCCTCCTCCTCCTCCCTCCTATTCCTCCCTCCTCCTCCTCTCTCCGCCTATCTCTTCCTCCCTCCTCCTTCCTCTTCCACTCTCTTCCTCCTCCCTCTTCCTTCTCCTCCTCCCTCCTCCTCCCTCCTCCTCCCTCCTCGCCCTCCTCTTCCTTCCTCCTTCGCCCTCCTCCTCCCTTCTCCTCCCTTCTCCTCCTCACCCTCATCCCTCCTCCTCCCTCCTCCCTCTTCCTCCCTCCTCTTCCCCCTCCTCCTTCCTCCTCCTCCCTCTCCTCCTCATCCCTCCTCCTCCATTCTCCTCCTCCCTCCTCCTCCTCCCTCTACCTCCTCCCTCCTCCTCCCTTCACATTCCTCCTCCTCCTCCCTCCTCCTCATCCCTCCTCCTCCTCCCTCCTCCTCCTCTCTCCTCCTCCTCCTCTCTCCTCCTCCTTCCTCCTCCTCCCTCCTCCTCCCTTCACATTCCTCCTCCTCCTCCTTCCTCCTCCTCCCACTCATCCTCTTCCCTCCTCCTTCTCCCTCTTCCTCCTCCCTCTTCCTCCCTCTTCCTTTTCCCTCCGCCTCCTCCCTCCTCCCACTCTCTCCTCCTCCTCCCTCCTCCTCCCTTTCCCTCCTCCTCCCTCTCCTCCTCCCTCGTCCTCCCTCTTCCTCCTCCCTCCTCCTTCTCCTCCCTCCTCCTTCTCCCTCTTCCTCCTCCCTCTTCATCCCTCTTCCTGCTCCCTCCGCCTCCTCCCTCCTCCTACTCTCTCCTCCTCCTCCCTCCTCCTCCCTCTCCCTCCTCCTCCCTCTCCTCCTCCTCCCTCCTCCTCCTGCGTTCTCCTCCTCCGTCCTTCTCCCTCTTCCTCCTCCCTCCTCCTCCACCCTACTCCTCCCTCCTCTTCCTAATCCCTCCTCCTCCCTCCTATTCCTCCCTATTCCTCCTGTCTCATGTCTCCTCCTCCCTCCTCTTCCCTCCTCTTTTCTCCTCCACCTCCCTCTTCCTCCTCCCTCCTCCATTTACACAAGACAGGCAGACAGACAGATAGTCCGGAACGGGATCTTATATGACTACTTATATGATTTAAATGAAATGCTCTCCACCATGGGCTGGGCCGGGTCAGACAGACAGACAGACAGACAGACAGACAGACAGACAGACAGACAGACAGACAGACAGACAGACAGACAGACAGACAGACAGACAGACAGACAGACAGACAGACAGACAGACAGACAGACAGACAGACAGTCGGTAACGGGAACGGGAACTTATATGACTACTTATATGAATTAAATAAGCTGCTCCCCACCAAGGACTGGGCGAAGCCGGGCCGGGTCAGCTAGTCTATATCTATAAAAGAGACTGTATGTGGCTGGCTATGTATTGGATGGGTTCGATAACGGTACATCCGATTGAGATGAAATTTTCTACACGTCTACCTTTCATTCCTGTGCAACTGACTATAATAGTTTCATAGTGTAAAATCTTCTACTTATTTAATAACATTTACTTTTTCATTTTTCATTATATAAGTTCTATATAGCAGGGGGACATCACTCTAGAAAAGTTATTTCAAGGGGCATATCTTTTAATAACATTTCTATATACTTTATAGTCATATTGTTGGACTTTCTTGCACTATTGTTTGTCTATAGTTATTTTCAGGCATATGAGTTATAATAAATAATGATATAATCTTTAAGGCATTTTCAAAGTTTTCATAAAAATAATGCATAATGCATAACATTGTAACCCATCTTTTTCTGCTTAAAGAACTTATCAACTGTCATGTCGGTGATTAAAAACAGTTTTCATTAAAAATAATGAATGGTGTGTGGAAGGACATTCTTTTAAGTTACTGTGCGCCAGGAGCTGGGCGAAACCACGCCGGGTCAGATAGATAGACAGACAGACAGATAGTCGGGAACGGAAGCTTATTTGACTACTTATATGAATTAAATGACATGCTCCCCACCAGGGACTGGGTGAAGCCGGGCCGGGTCAGACAGACAGACAGATAGACAGACAGTCGGGAACGGGAGAGCTTATATGACTACGTATATGAATTAAATGAGATGCTCCCCACCAGGGACTGGGTGAAGCCGGGCCGGGACAGACAGACAGACAGATAGACAGACAAACAGATAGTCGGGTACGGGAGAGGTTATATGACTACGTATATGAATTAAATGAGATGCTCCCCACCAGGGACTGGGTGAAGCCGGGCCGGGTCAGACAGACAGACAGACAGACAGATAGACAGACAGACAGATAGTCGGGAACGGGAGAGCTTATATGACTACTTATATGAATTAAATGAGATGCTCCCCACCAGGGACTGGGTGAAGTCGGGCCGGGTCAGCCAGACAGACAGACAGACAGACAAACAAGCAGACAGACAGACTTATAGATAGATAGATCCCCTCCAGGGCCTGGGCGAAGCCGGGCCGGGTCAGCTAGTACTTTATACATTTCATCTGTTATAAACTGTTCCAATCACGAAAAACCAATGCCTTGTTTAGTTTTTCTATTCACTGTCTCATCTCATCTCATCTCATCATGTTCCTCTTGTACCTTGCGGTGTCGAGGTGAAGTATAAACATCGTGAGAGTGCACGATTATACTTCTTAGTTTTTCTACGAGCAATATGAAGATCCCCTGCCGGCTTGCTAGGTCAGTCGCAGGTTTAGGACTCAAATCTGACCACAGGGAGTCCATCCCCTATGGCGAACCATAGCCCCGTTAGCCCATGACCTCGCGGTCATGGTTTCCCGGTCTGCACCACGTGGAGGTGGGGGTTGACTTGTGTCGTCTGCGGGTCATCGACAGGCTACTAATTTTCACTTTTCACCCCTCCAGGGAGAAGCTAGCCGATCCTAACCCTGCTGGCTGCAGGGCCAGGTGCATTCCACACCTTGCAGACACTGTGATTTTAAAAATAGCCAGTCAGCAAAGCACTTGATGACGATAGTGATGATAATTATGATAATAATAATAATAATAATGATGATAATGATGATAGTGACGAAGACGATTATAATCATAATGCTGATAATGATAAGGATGATGATGAAGATGACGACAATGACCTGGCCATATTTCAGGTGTGGCCGCACTCACCAGCAACTCTGACATTATTGGTATAGCTGTGGCAGGATGTGCCAGCTTCTCCTTGCTGGCGCTTGTTATCGGCATGCTCATCGCGTCCTGCAACTGGTAAGTACAGATATATAGGGTGTATTTTTAATGACTGTGCAGTGTTTGAAAATATTGCCGGTCCAAGTTTTGTATTCACCCTCTGTAAATGTTCATGCAACATAATAGGTAAATACAAAACTTGGACCGGCAATATGCTCAAACACTGACAGTAATTAAAAATGCACCCTGTAGCTGCTATTGTAACAGTTCCAACATTGCAACAAAATATGTCACAGTCTGGTTTAGTTTATAAAGGTTTACTTTCATTAAGCCTGGTTATCTCTACATGTGATCCAGTTTTTCACATGTGAGTCATTATAGTAACTAATGGACTGTTTTACACGCCTTGGGCTAGACCCATAGTTTTATAGACCATTCGGTACTCGTATATATATATATATATATATATATATATATATATATATATATATATATATATATGTGTGTGTGTGTGTGTGTGTGTGTGTGTGTGTGTGTGTGTGTGTGTGTGTGTGTGTGTGACCATTCGGTACTCGTATATATATATATATATATATATATATATATATATATATATATATATATATATATATAATATATATATATATATATATATATATATATATATATGTGTGTGTGTGTGTGTGTGTGTGTGTGTGTGTGTGTGTGTGAATGAAATATTATTTACATGTTACTTACATGTTAATGATGTCCGGATGTAGTCATGTCACACAGCCAAACTCTCTAACTCGCTGTCTCGTAAATACAATCAATTATTGACACATTATAACATATTGAAAGTTATTTTTAAAACAAGAGAATAGTAATAGTACGCAATACTACTTGGGTCTTGGATATAAAGACACGCCAATGAATTAATTAATTTATTTCTATCGCCCGTATTTACAGGTGCTTGCTGCCGGCCTCGTGGTCATGGCTTCGAATTCGCATCCAGGCGGATTTCTAAAACTCAGCCTAAACTGGGTACCAGGGAATATCTTGGGAAGTAAAGATCGCCGGCGAGATACTGACCAAATCACACCCGAAGTGCCGATTGGTCGGTAAGAATATGGTTGCCAGCACTGTGTGTGTAATACGCATGAAGATGCGTAAAAGGGTTATTTATTTTTACTTTTACTATATTTACAGGAGAGCATGGTTCGGAAGCTGGATGAGACAACAGGGAAAGATTCGAATGCCCGAAGGTTATTTCAAGAAGAAGAAGGGGGAAACCAAGCAGCGTTTGATATCAGGTTCCCGAAGCGTAATCATACCTCAGATGAATGGGCATCTTCCACGTCCAGTTGTTGACAGAGGTAGGGACAGGAGTATTTGATACACTTTTACTCTATTGTCCAACTTATGTGTTCTATGCCCCCGGGATATCTTGTTTCCTGCAATAGTTTAATCAATTTGCAATAACTGAAAATAAGACTAGTATTGATGAGTAAATCATGGAACCTAAACGATCTAAAACTATACTCATCTCATCTTAACTAACAGATACACACAGCACAACAAAATATTATATGATGCAAAAATTCAGCCTCATCATCCAGTGCGTTACTGGTTGGCGTGGGTGATCATGCCTCTCCACAAATTACGATCTCCGACGTCATGGATCAATTCGTGTGTTGGCTCCCTTCAGTGCCATGAATCTTCTCACGCTATCTTCCTCTATCTCTCTTTCCGTAAATATTCCCGGTTGTCACAAAATGTTCCAGTTGTTGTCTTCTCATTAGGTGGCCAAAACACGAAACTGCCTCTTTCTGATGTTTGCGATAAGTTTTCTTTGCCACTCAGCTTCCCTTAAACTTACAGAAACTAAAATATATAATTATATTCGAACATGGGCATCTAAACGGTGTCACTTTGTTTTGTTTTCACTCTAATGGTCACCAAAGACTGATAAGACTGGATTCCATGTATTCTAGACAATAATTTCCTTAGGATGAAGACGAAAAAGATGTTATGAATGTTTTCTACCAATTCTTCTTTCTTCGTTTTAACAAGGAATGTGTTGTGTTTGTTTATCTTCTTATGCCTTCCAAACCCAACACCGCCCCCCCCCCTCCCTCAGTTGGTGCAAAAGCCCTTAAAAAACTCACATCAAGCCCTTTGTAAACGTATTCGTGATTGATTGATTTTTGCAAATAACGCTTGAAAATACACGAGGCAGGATCATTGGCAAAAACCAAGTATTTCTGACGGGCCATGCTGATAGTGGCCTGCTTCGTGGCTTAGAGGTTATGACTTTTCTCCGTAATCTCGTATACTCTCGTCAGTAACGTGATGACGGTGAGAATCAGCAGTGGTTCGAATCGCATCGGTAACTTACGGGGTATGTGAGCCGGCCGCTCAGAAAGCAATGGCAAACTACTGAGCGTAATCTTGCCAAGAAATCAACATACGGCTGAAAGATGCTGGTGTTGACAGCGATGTCCTGGAAAGGATATGCAAAAGGAAAAAAAAAATGCTGATAGTGACTTTCTGCCAAAGCAGATGGTTTCAGTATCTGATCCAGGATCAGTTTTCTACGATTTTAAGATCTTGAAAAATGGGAATATTCTTCTTCTTCTTCTTGATCCACAAAATTCTAAAAAATTTCCTTTAATATTTACAAGTATTAAGTCCAAAGACCTCAGTTGTCTTCGGTGTTCACATATGCTGAATTTACATATCACATCATTTGCTTCAGCATTACATAATACGTGAATTAACTGCATATCGTTTACAGGACGTCGCAGTCAAAGCTAGAAGTGTTAGGGCTGTTTATGATTTATTGGCAAATTGACATTCAGTAGTTTGCTATTGCTTCTCGAACCACCGGTACTCATACCTTTGTATGAAAACCAACGCAAAGTGGTCTGCTGCCAAATCGCCAAATCGCCCGCAGCTGTTTTTCGAACACGGTATGAATGTTTTACACGGATTACAAATTGCGTCGGTAACCCCTTCGCCACAGAGTGGGTATTATATACTTTGGTCATTAAATATTCTCTTCCATCCCTTCATCTCATCTCATCAGGTTCCTCTTGTACCTTGCGGTGTCGAGGTGAAGCATAAAATATTCTCTTCCTTTACCATTTAGTCCCCCAATGAGGGCACATGTCCTAACCAGCTCCCCCGACCCCTCCTATCCTTAGCTATTACATGCAGCCCTGTTCATGTCCTCCCTGTATCATCCATTTCTGTTATTTCAGGTATTTATAGGTCTTCCTTATTAAGTATACATGTCTCCATTCGCGGATCACCGTAGCATCCAGTATTCTCTTATTAGTTAGAGAGTTTTATACAAATGAAACTACAAATTTATACCTCGGTCATAGAATTTGCTCAGTGAACATGTAGTTACACCTACATGCAATCTAGGGCATTCAGTTTCTCTGAATAATCCCACGTTTCTTTGCGCTGGTAATTTTTGCAACAATATAATGTTGCACGATTTATGTCCTGGCATATATGAAGTGAATAAACAATTAATACTTGAGCTGAAACACGCAGCCACAGGTAATACCAGGCAATAAATTGTGCAATATATAGTTTGTGGCTTCTATGTTTAGATTCACTCAAGTAATACCGTGTGTTTTGAACAGTATAATGCCCCAGTTGTTTTATTAGTTAAGACTAACGTTATAACCATATTGGTTAGTGTGCCTGCCGGCCCAGACAATGGCATAGTGGTTAGTGTGTCTGCCTGCCTAGACAGGGGTCCGGGTTCAATCCTGAGCAGGGACAGAATAATTGTTTGTCCAACCTGTAGTGGACTCAGCCCCATAAAAATTGGTCTCAGACAGTTTACAGAATGTTCTGAGAATTGCCTTGGAAGGAAAAGCGATGAAGAAGGGAATCGCTCACCCTAAATAGTCGAGACCTAGAATATGTGAAGACATTGGAATTCAAAGTCCAAAGGCAGCATGCGCTATGTAGCGACCTATTCATTTGTTATCATTATTAAAGATAACTGTTTTTGTTTTAATGAGAACGAAGCAATTTTAGATACAATATTATACTAATTGATTGTATAACCACCCGCTTTGATTATTATAACAAAATTAACACAGTCTTATCAGATGATACGATTATAAATAACATGTTATTGATATATGTTATCATATTTCCACATTTCAGAAAAATTTGTGCAGGGTTGGTGAGTAACTATGTTTATGTACTTGTCACATATAATTGTTGCTGATTTTAACATTCTCCTTGAGTTTCATACAAGGCATGGCTGAATTAACCATTAGGCAAAATAAGCACGTGCTTAAGGTATCACAGAAAATGGGCTGCACATAAACAATGTTTAACATGGCCCAACTGCAAAATGTACAGCTGAAACAGGTTGTACAAAAATGGGACTCCCATAATAGATGCATCCGGTGGGCCAGCAGCACAATGCTAACGGTGTAACTTTGCAAGGAAGGCACGAATATTTAGATAACGGTCAACATCACGTTCTCTCTGACTATACGGGCTCATTACATTATCTTTGTTGTTCCCTATCAACTTCGCTAACGAACCCGCTTAAGGAATAAATTACATAATGTTATTCTTAGAAGATCGTGGGAATATATATTAATTAACATAGGGCCTTAGTTTATGTTCTTTTTATTGCCAGAATGTAAATTAGAATAGAAGAAGTAAAACGGAAATACCAATGAACATGTTTTCAAACGAAATGTTAAAGCATTTCAGTCAGTCAGTCAGTCAGTCAGTCAGTCAGTCAGTCAGTCAGTTAGTCGCCATTCCATCTTCACGACAAAGGGTCACCCTGATAATGCTCCGTTACTGTGCTAATGAATATCACACACAATGCCTCTCACTGCCCCGTGTAAAAATGGGAACAAACAGCAGTGTCGAAAAACCAACAGCACTCACAGGCAAGTACACGCATAAGGCTGCTGCCAGAATGCCAACACAACAGTCCGGGTTCATCGTCGATGGAAGCGGCAGTCACTAGAAAAGCAGCAGCTTCACACATATTACTGCATAATGCAAAACTAGCTAGTTCAGCAACCGACCGTCGCCATTTTTGTGAACATGCAGTTCACAATACAAAAGCATGGACATATGTATAAGCACACCACACGAAATCCACAACTCACAGTGTCGTTTCAATCACTTAACTTAGTAGCTGGGCGACAGAACCATGTACTACCAGTCCAACGTGTGGAAAATGCATAAGCAAGCTGTAACCAGAAGAAAAAACACACCAGAGACCTTAACATCGCAATCGCCTATCCGCCATATTTGACCAAAAACATTCAATGATTTTGCTGGACAAAAAACAGTTATGAAATATGTGTTTAAAATGCAGGAAACTTGTAAGACAGCATGAGATCTAAGGCATTTAACTCCACATTCGTCTGCACTGGTAAATATGTATTACAGACCGCCTCATTTGTTTGAACGTTATATTCATGTCCTGAATCAGTTGTCGGCCTGAATGCATGCTGTGAATAGATGGCCGGTCTTTCCCTCTGGCTTATCCGTTTGGGGCATGTGTGAATGGTTGTTTGTGTACGTGTGTATATGTGTGTGCCTGTGAAGAGTCCCGTGACGGCCAGATACAGACTATTATTCTAGCATACAGTAAGCAAACCTACTCTGTGGCGTAGACGTCACGGACGCAATTCGTAATCCTGCACATCGTGTTCGAAAGGATTTGGCAGCAGACCTCCTTGTGTTGGTATTTTTAAAATGGCATGAGTGCCTGTCGTTCAGAAAGCAATGACAAACTACTGAACGTAAACTTGCCAAGAAATCACAAACAAATGAGGTTGACCGCGACGTCCTGAAAATGATATGCACATAACCTACAGTAAGTAAGTAAGCAAGCAAGTAAAGGGCCCTTTATTTTAGCAATATCCGAACGTCTGGGCATGTGAGTGCCCCGCTCTGGTCAGTTGCAGAGTTGTCCACTTAACTGGATACTAAGACCCCTGAGCTGCGTTTTCAACACAGCTTTGTGCTGCCCATCCTCCACCACTTGGAGGTACAGTTGGTAGTTATCTTCGTCAAGTGTGAGACCCTGGTAGCTTTTCTCATACTTTTCGATACTCTTCGGAGATTTCGTTTCTGAGATGAATGTTGTGTCGTCTATAAGACGAATGTCGTGTCGTTTCTGAAACGAAGTTTGGGTTGTTTCTGAGACAATATTGTGTCGTTTATAAGATGAATGTTGGGACGTTTCTGAGACGAATGTTGTGTCGTTTATAAGATGATTGTTGGGACGTTTCTGAGACGAATGTTGTGTCGTCTGTAAGACGAATGTCGTGTCGTTGCTGAAACGAAGATTGGGTAGTTTCTGAGACGAATGTTGTGTCGTTTATAAGATGAATGTTGGAACGTTTCTGAGACGAATGTTGTATCGTTTATGAGATGAATGTTGGGTCGATTCTGAACAAATGTTGTGTCGTTTATAAGACGAATGTCATGTCGTTTATAAGACTAATGTGTTGTTTCTGAGACGAATGTTGGGTCGCTTCTGAGACGAATGTTATGTCGTTTATAAGATGAATGTTGGGTCTTTTCTGAGACACAAGTTGTGTCGTATATAAGTCAAATGTTGTGTCGTTTTTGAGAAGAATGTTGGGTCGTTTATAAGAATGTTGGGTCATCAGGCGCCATCAGGCGAGTCAGATATGATGACGACGATAATGACGGCGGCTCAACAATACTTATGTAGGAGCGCTGTAAGTTATCAACTTCTTCCACACATGTGGTGTAATAACAACTGACGAAATGTATACACGCAACAATTATAAACATTTATTTTACATTTGTTGTGCATTTATCCATGATGAAAATATTAGCTCTTTGAAGAAACAAATATACCATAAGCAGCTTTATGCCGTGTTTGTTTTACATTTTTACGTCATAAAATATGTGCACAAGGTTTTAATTTCTCTTTTACAGGAGACAAGGAAATCCAAGTGTCACCCACAGGATTTATGAAGAAAAGGTCAGAGGCTGAGTAACATCCTGAGTTATTTATTTCTGCTGCAAGATTCTTGCTAAGTGACAAACCCAGAGCTTCTCAAAGCAGTGGTCTCCGTGTCATTTAGAGACGCAAACAAAATTGCTATCTTATTTTTTAACATATTAATCGTACTAATCATAGTACATATTTATTTTGTAAGACAGGGATAAAATCAACCGAAATTGCGTATGATCAAAATAGATCGCGAATGAAACACATTTAAAGGGGCTGAGTGGTCTCGAGGTATGTTGTCCGCCTCGAGTGCTGGAGGTCCCGGGTTAAAGCCCCGGTGAGGGCCGGGATTTTGTCACGCGGACTTCTAGTGACAAAATTTCCTCTGGTCTCTGGGTAGTAAGATAATACGCCCGTGTATATTGCTGGGCACGTAAAAAATCCCTTGGCAGTTGGAAATCGAAAAAGAGTAACCTAACGGCGCTGTCCGGGCAAAATTTCGAGTTAAAAATCTACCCAAAGTATTTCAGGATCATCATCGGTGCTACGGAGTTCGTGCACTGAGCTGAGTTTCTCCGGACTCAAGCTTGAGTTAGGCGTAGAACGCAGCACTTATGGGTTACACCCGTGTGCCGTGGTGTTGATCTGTCGACTAAACTAAACCAAACTAACCAAACATGTTTGAACTGTGTGAGAAGCCCTGTATAGACACATTAGTCAGTCCTGGTCTCTGTCTTTTACGTTGGTAATTAAGTCACGTGTCATTCAACAATAAAAGGATACAGCATGAATAGTTAATGTTTTAACAGTAGATTTTAACATTTTTGTAAAAATTATAGTAAGTAAAAGAAAATGTGAATTTTTCACACCATGGGACTTTTTCGGAATAAGATATTAGTCACATATGTTTACACAGATTTGCACTGGAAAGTGATGTGGTCAGTCTCAAACCGGCCGCCTTTACTTTCCGGGAAATATCTTGGTACTCATTTTATTCTATCTTGAGAAGCGGCTGGTCAAGTGGTGAGAATGCCGGATTCCCCTTCGGGAGACCCTGGTTCGCATCTTCGGAAAGTTGTAGGTTTTTGTTGTTGTTGTCAGGAGCAAAAAGAAAACTCTAACCTGCACAGTTCACGGCAATTGCACAAGCCAGGTGGCTTTAATTCCTCAGGCTCAAGACCCCCCTGCCATACACCGCAAGGTACTATATTGACGGTAAATGACAGATGTGGTTTTATACCTGAGAGACCAAGTCAGATCGAAAAAACAACCTCACCTCGCTGAGTATTCGAATACATATCCTCCGGGCGGACAGGCACGCGTGCTATCTACTGTGCTAGAGTGGTTTCCAGGAGTGACAGTTGCAAATACAATTATGAATCAACAACAACATCATCAACAACAACATCAAAAACAACAACAACAACAACAACAACATCAACAACAACAATATCAACAACAACATAAACAACAACTTCAACAACAAAATCAACAACAACACCACAAGCAGCAGCAACAACAACAGCAACATCAACAGCAACACCAACACAACACAGAAGTAGACGATAAGCTTACTAGAACATGATCACCAGTAACAAAATGAACGTAGCGGCTAAAGCCTTCGTCAGTAAAATTATTAATTATAATATGTGTAACTAGAAAATCATCTTAGTTAATGACTTTATAGTGCACTCGTACTCGTAGAATGTCTATGGCGTAGGTGTAGTGAACGCAGTTTCACAATGTTGAGATACGGGACTCTAGATCAGCCGCAGGGGATTTGGATTTAGAACGCTTCGCGTAGATTTTCACATTGGTATGAGCGTCGACCGTTCGTTTTCAATGGCAAATTACCGACGGTAAAATTGCATAAAAAATTACACATAGCTAATAAATGCTGCGGTTGATTGAGAAGTACTGTAAAGGCCATGCAGCAAATTTTATGTCAGTGTAAGTTTTGTTATAATTTATTTGTGTGTGTGTGTGTGTGTCTCTGTCTCTCTCTCCCTCTCTCTGTCTCTCTCTCTATCTCTCTCTCTCTCTCTCTCTCTCTCTCTCTCTCTCTCTATATATATATATATATATATATATATATATATATATATATATATATATATATATATATATATATATAAGTCACTTAAAAGTCGACAGGGTCGACTTCATTGCATCGGGGTTTATCCCATATGGCTCGGTCTCTTTCCGCAGCACGGAAAGCGTCGCACAAAGCAAGAACTCCGTAGCTCTAGCGACGACCCACAGGAGTCTCCGAAAAATTTAACTAGTGAACCGAAGGACGCGGCCCGGAATCGAACCCACAACCTTCGGAGCCCGAGTTAAACGGCTTGACCACTTCGCCACACAAACTAATGTCAGTTTTCGTTGTAAAATTGAACACTGATTTTCTTCGTAAAATTACACAATAATCTATGTAGGCCTCAATTGTTAGAAAATAAATGACAGCAACAATTATTATAAACTTCAATTTTCAGGATGCGATGGTGGAACTTGGTGAAGAAATTGACGATGAGTATAAAATTGAAGCCGAGGTAGTGGATAATGAGGTAATCAAATAATAATCTGCAGTTGATGTTGATATCGTAATCTGTCTTTCAAACTTACAGCTTGCCAATTTGAAGATGACAACGGTGTCCTTCAGTAATGTGTATGAAGGCATTTGTATATTTCTCCTGTTTCCCGTTCCTCTTCTTACTCTTCCTCTTTTTCCTTTTCTCCCACTTCATCTTCTTTCATGTCCTCTTCTTCCCTCTCCTCTTCGTTCTTTTCCTCCTCTTCCTCTACTACTACTACTACTACTACTACTACTACTACTACTACTACTACTACTACTACTACTACTACTACTACTACTACTACTACTACTACTACTACTACTACTACTACTACTCTTCTTCATCATCATCATCATATTTAGCCCTTGACACTCCTAGTGGAGTATAGACCAACAACCAGGTATCTCAAGGTTGTGGTAGACCAATTCGTGACTGGTTGTATGTGAGTTGATTGTCTTTAACGGTGAGAGATATCCAGTCTCAATCCAAACCTCTTTATCCGCCTGTTACGACATGCACAGAAACTCTGTATTTCCCCTTCCGATAACAAACGGGCGACTATTACGAAAGTACAAATTCAATGACCATCAAATAGCGTATCTAGATCAGGAATGAGATTATACCTTTTGTCAGGATCCAGGTAAGGGTTATTATGGGTCAAAGATGGACTTTCTTTTTTTTTTTTTTTAAATTCGCATATCCTTTACAGGACATCGCTGTCAACAGCAGCATCTTTCAGCTGTCTGTTGATTTCTTGGCAAGATTACGCTCAGTAGTTTGCCATTGCTTTCTGAGCGGCCGGCTCAGTTATCCCGCAAGTCACCAGCGGGGGTCGAACCGCTTCCAGCTCTCGCCCGCTACAAGACTGCGTGATAAACGGGATTACAGAGAAAGTGTTGTAACCCCTCGGCCAGAGAGACCGGCAAAGATGGACTAGGAAGAGTTAAGAGAAGTAGACAATAGGTCAACTGAAACAGACTATAACGAAGGGACAGGACATGACATAACCTAGAAAACCAGTGAAGAGACAAATCAGTTAACGACCCAGACACATACGCATGTTCTGATGAACTAAAACTCACAAACAAAGCTGACGTTCCATCAAGCAGATAATGATAGGAATCTACATTGCACTTCTAAACAACTTTTCCACCCCATAGAGATGATCTAAGTGTTATGTTGATGCTGATATGATCGATTTAATTTTCTTTCTTGTATTCCTGATATGCCAACTTCATTTTATGCATTCTTTCCTTTAGAAAAAAAAATACTCCCTCCTATGACCTAACGATTTTCTACTCAAACATCTGTAACAAATTCTCAATGTTCGTGTATTACACAAAATCCTTGTTTTATATGATATCTGCATAACCCTCTTGATATCTGATTTTTTTCTTCGCATTCAGATCAGCCAATACAATCTTGATATTTCCATTTCTTTGATTACCTAAAGTACACTGGATTTTCATAAAAAATTCCTCCTTAAATAATTCATCGTTGTCACTGTTATTATTCTAGTACTCGCCTTATTATAACAGCAGTGCGACACTTTTGTTTAGAATCTTTTCGCGTGCTCCCAACATACTACATTTTCTTTACCACTTGTGCTTTATTTCTCACTTCATACCTAGTTCTAACACTTCAAGTGTCATTTATGCAGAGCTTTTTAGGTGAAAAGAGGTGAGTAGGAGACCAGTTTGTTTACGGCTCTCCCCGCGTCGCCTTATACTTCTTATATGGAAAATCAGCCTCCTTTTAGATAAAGTAGCTGAGTTAATTTTCGTTTGTAGACATCTTCATCATTGGTTGAATTTTTCAGTTAAAGTGTTTCTACTCGAAGGAATTGCCAGTTCCATTTCATCCCTCCTTCCTCACTCGTAACAACATGCATGGTAGGTTACAGTGTTACTTTTCTTTGTTTGTATGAACCCATGAAACAAACATAACACACGTACATATTACATAGAAATTATTTTTAAATCAACGATTATGCACTATTTTATTCAATTATCATGATCCGAAAGGTCGAGGCGGGTTCTGTACGCCGACAGTGGAATAAATCGCTGCGGAGGTGTGGTGCGTAGAGTCACCTTCAACTTCGTTCCGGGACATGCGTGTGGGGAAATGCCCGAGCTGATAAACCTGCGGCTCTGCATCCCCAGCAGATGGCCAGCCCGTGGATCATGCAGATGTTATTAATCAGTTGTAGATGTAAATCTTTCTACTGACACACTACGGCCTCTAATACAGTGGTTATCAACCTTTTTTAGCCTATGCCCCCCTTCACCATATTTTCAGAACGTCATCCCCCCCCCCCCCTTTCGTATTTCCTACCTAAAGATCCCCCCGCTCCTACACAGTATACGTAATAATGGATGCTAAATTCAATAGCACATACTACCACGTAAAACTTTATTTGTGGGTCTGCTTACTTTATAAAATGCATTTTAGAAGGGTGAGACGTACAGAACCGTAAAGTATGAAGGGAAAAACAATAACAATAATCGGTTCTTGTATTAACGCGATCTTGAAATAATCTTAATTCCCCCTCATCCCCCCCCCCCCGAAACCCTAAAATTCCCATCTGGGGGGGGGGGGGAATTCTCCATCGGTTGAGAACCACTGCTCTAATACATCCCTACCTACCAAACCCACACAACTCCTAGTTTGAGAATCCTTGAATATGTTGTTTCAACCGTTTTTCTTCTTCTACCCTAGCATAGTCCATACACGTGCAACTACTTTTAATGCACTTGACTGATTTTTGCGTGTAGATTAGCTTTCCCTATTGCCAGTGTTCCTCGCTATCAGGCGAACCCACTCCGATTTCAGAGATACTTGTAATTTATGTCGCCAAGTCAAGGAGGAGAAGTCAACATTTTAGTCCAGCTGACCGGTGTGGTGTTGAACCCGCGCTCTTACCCATTCGACCATGCTAACCCCCATCTGTTGTTGTGTCTGTAACCATTAGTCCTTCACAGATAGTCTAGAGTACTCTAGAGAATGTCTACCTTGTCCGTGATGGTTACTCCAACCACTGGCTCTTTTGAGAGCAACCGATCCGCTCTCCCTTTACTTCACACTTCACCATGTACCTGAATATATCTATGTTATTATTATAGCAATTATATGCATATGTGCTTTAATGCAATCTCATAGCATGTTAATAAGTAACTACACATCCATTCAGATTCTCGACGTTGGTCCATTCAAACAAGACCACTCGAAGGAGATTCCAATCAAAGGCGACGTGTATCCCGAACCTTATATATACAGCGCAGCAGACCGCACTGAAATGTCTGGCAGAAGTGTTGGCAACTCTGTGAAACCACCCAGTGATTTCAGAACCTCAGCCGTAGTCAGTGACAAGTCTGGCAGAAGTGTAGGCAACTCTGTGAAACCAACAAGTGATTCCAGAACCTCAGGTGTAGTCAGTGACATTGCTGGCAGAAGTGTAGGCAACTCAGTGAAACCAACCAATGATTCCAGAACCTCAGCTATAATCAGGGACATCTCTGGAAGAAGTGTTGGCAACTCTATGAAACCAACTAGTGATTCCAGAAGCTCAGCTGTAGGCAATGACATCTCTGACAGAAGTGTAGGCAACTCTGTGAAACCAACTAGTGATTCAAGAAGCTGGGGAGCAGTCACTAAAAGTAATGGAGCTGAGTATTATATGGCAGGCACCAACAAGGACAAGAAGTTTGACGAAGGTCTGTTGTATATGTAAGATCCTGGCAAGATGTATCAAGCAGAATACTTCTTCAGCTATTTGTACCATAAATGAGTCCATATCCCCTAGTAATATATGTTTGTTATATTTGTGAAATGTTTAAAAATTATATCTATAGTTAGTATATATACCATATGTTTATAAAGTCTCAATACACTTTGCAAGTGGAACAAATTTGAAAAATGAAGTACATGACGTCATCAAGAAATGTCCTAAAAGTGTGATACAATTATGTGTATTCTTTTTATTTTTAACAGTGAATGAATGAACCTAACACGAGAAGCAGACGGCAGGCTTTAGTAAAAAACTATCACAAATAACAAAATGGACGTTGCGGCAAAAACTTTCGTCAGCACACCACATAACTAACACACACCGACATAACAGCATAGAATACACTACATGAATTTATGTATATAAAATTGTGGCGTGGGACAGATAGAACTGCATAAATTAGATTTTTAAGAGCATGCATCATTCCCATTGCAACATACGCCTGTGAGACTTGGACACTTACTAAACAAGCTGAACAGCGCATAAATACCTTTGAATATAAATGTTATAGACGAATTTCAAAAATATATTGGGTACAGAAAAGAACAAATGCATCCATACGATAAGATCTGAATATTAACGATGGTTGGCTACTAAAGACGATAATACAACGACAATTGAAAATATTTTGGTCACTTGAAACGTCAGTAAAGTTTGGAGAGAACAATAATGGAGGGGTATATGCCTGGGAAGATAGGAAGAGGAAGGCCAAAGAGAAGATGGGTGCAGGATGTGGAGAATGACCTTCACATGGGTGTATCGGACGCGGCACATCTTGCTTATGACCGAAAAGATTTTTGAAAGGTTTTTACTTCCTTGTTGTGAACCGGACATGTGTGTGATCGAATCCGGGTGTATGATTATAACAAACAGTTTTACAAAAATTATTTTAAACGCTTGAGGGCGTGCATGCTTGTGTCTGTTGCCTACCTGGTTAAACTTATATTGTCAAAAATATGTTTGCAATACTTATCCGACGCGGGCGCGTTGCTGTAACAGTTAGGACGTTATGTTGACAATGATATAAGTCTGGTCGGACCAGGGTTAAAGAGTCAGCTCCCGTTTGGTACTGGAGGAAAACACTGACTATTTATTGTTCCGTGCCCTCAGACCCACACAAATATGATGGTCCTGTATAGTCACATGCCGGTCTCCCGGGTCGAGGCGTTAGCAGCTTTCTCCGTAACCCCGAATACTCTCGTGGTTGACGCGAGCTCAAGAGAATTGGAAGCGGTTCGAGTCGCGCCAGGGACGTATGAGAGTATGGAGCCGGTCGCTCAGAAAGCAATGGCAAACTAATGAGCGTAATCTTGCCAAGAAATCAACAATCAGCTGAAAGATGCTGATGTTGACAGTGATGTCCTGTAAAGGATATGAAAAATATTTTGTATAGTCACATACCCGCAGCAGCTTATTTATACGGGACTTGTTTGTTTCGTTTCTATTATTTTCTTGCCACAACGTATATTTTATAGTACACGAGAAACATAGTCACAGTATTGACTAGCACTTATAGAAGTAGAGGAAAGAAGAGGAAATTAGAGGACACACTAGACAATGCTAGCATAGAAAAGCTATAAGGACACACATTCGAACCCGACGCTTCTAATTGACAAAAGAGCCTACAGAAGGATCAATCTGGAGGTTGAAGGTTTGAATCTAGGTGGGCTCACTGTATCATTAAATATATACATTGTCTCGTGTGACGTTTAATTTCTACTTTTCCCATCTACTTCCGTGAATGCAAATCAGTACCTGTGAATGTATTTCTAATGCTACTTCAATTGATGTAAGAGTACAGCATTACCAAAACACGTGTGAATAAACTATTGTCCATGTACAAAGCACGCGGAAGAACACCTTGTTAATATTTTTAGTGTTTTTGTGGTTTGTAACAATAGCGCATTAATATGCCATCTACTCAAGAAGGGTACATTTCTGTTCATAATCACGATTATCAGCAGCGTCGTCGTCGTCATCGTCATCATCATCATCACCATCACCATCATCATCATCATCATCATCATCATCATCATCATCATCATCATCATCATCATCATCATCTCATCATCTTCATCTTCATCTTCATCATCATCACCACCATCATCATCATCATCATTATCATCATCATCATCATCATCATCATCACCATCATCATCACCATCAGTATCACCATCATCATCACCATCATCATCACCATCATCATCACCATCATCATCATCATCATCATCATCATCATCATCATCATCACCATCATCATCACCATCATCATCATCATCATCACCATCATCATCACCATCATCATCACCATGATTATCATCATCATCATCATCACCGCCATCATCATCATCATCATCACCATCATCATCATCATCATCACCATGATCATCACCATCATCATCACCATGATCATCATCATCATCATCATCATCATCATCATCATCATCATCATCATCATCACCATGATTATCATCATCATCATCATCACCGCCATCATCATCATCATCATCATCATCATCATCATCATCACCATGATCATCACCATCATCATCACCATGATCATCATCATCATCATCACCACCACCACCATCATCATCATCACCATCATCACGTTGTGTCCCAGTATTTATTGTCTCAATGTATCGCCATGATGAATACTTCCTTCTGATGTTTGTGATAAGTTGGTTTTCTGTGTGTCTTAAGCCTCTTTCAAAACACGGCCACTCGTGGTAATTGCAACATTTGCCGTTCGTCAAACCGTATTTCTGTGGCTTCAAGAAGTTTTCTTAATCGCTTAACAATGAGCAGGGATTCTTTGGTATGGCTGCTGCAAAGAAGGACGGGCTGAACACGCGTGACAATGCCCAATGTGCAGTGGTGTTATCCGACATAGCATAACATACAATTTCTTAATTGTCTACACAACCGATGTGAAATATTTTTCTATGTAACACATAAGAGTTCTTTTCCTAACTTTCATTGACAAGGACTTATTGCATAAGGTGTTCGTCATTTGTGAAATCCATTTATTGCTTGTCTTATTCTGTTCTACACTTCTGTCATACAAATTCGATATGCTAATTTTCATGTATTGGAATTATTTTCTTATTTCTTTAATTAAGATGTCTTTGGCAATTTAATGAGTTCATATGCTGATGTAATCAAGAATGTTAGACATATGCTAACATTAATTTGTTATTTCTTCAATTAACATATTCTTGTTTGTTGTTATTATTATGTTTGCTGTGTTTCTGTTGGGTTATTTAATGTATTAATATTCTGATGTACTCAAGAATGTTAGCCACGTGTTCATATTATCTTTACTGTTTATTATCCTCACACACTTGTCAACATAATGTGTTCAGCTCCAATTTAAGCATTTTTCATCTCGAATACAGTCCTCGGACCGACCCAGCGCGAAGAGCAAAACTGACACCCGAGATCTTCATTAAAGTGAATGGGAGATTTCAACTTATTTCAAAATTCTACAATCCAATTCTCATGAAGTTCATCACTTTACAGGCACATCTTCTGAGCTTTTTGTACGTGCAGACATTTCTGTATTGAATCATACCACCATGTCCAGAATCACAGAAAGAACATTTCCATCCAAAAGGATTAAAATACCTAGACTATCACATTGGGGCCACAGAAGCATTTTGAAACTGTCTTTCTAATAAAATTATTCATGCCTCTTTGCTTCTGGGGTAATCGTAAAACGTACTGGCGGTGGCGATGATGTTGTTGCTGCTGCTGACATCCAGTAAGGGACATGTAATTAACTTTTTTTTTTTTTAAATTGCTTCTCAGTGGACATTTGTTGAGTTTACTCCCTTGATTATACCAGAAGGTATGTTTCAATCAAAAGATAACTGACAATCAGTACATGTTTTCAGTTGTATTATATTTTACATCACAATAACGAGAATTATAAGCAACTTCAGTGTGAATTCATATATTCACTTCAGTTGTTGGTACAACACAAATGTGAACATGTCATTGTTTTAACGCTTAGTGGACTAGAGGCATGATTATATGACCAGTTAGTCTTAAAATGTGTTCATAGATCGACATGTGTTATGTGTCGATTCCGGTTTAGGAAACAAGTAAGAATGTTTGCTTGGGGTCTCCACCACCCTCCGAAATGTCTCTCTCTCTCTCTCTCTCTCTCTCTCTCTCTCTCTCTCTCTCTCTCTCTCTCTCTCTCTCTCTCTCGCTCTGGTTTGTAGTTTTTGTTTTATTTTTTGTTTTCAAATTCATCCTCATAGATTATTTTTAGTAGTGCTTTTACTTCCCTAAAGCTCTGGAATGGATAAAGACGCTATTTTGGTAATTCTTGGTTATGTACGATGTGTGAACGGTTTAACATGCAGTAATCAAAATGCTATTTGTAATAATAGTCTTTGTATTTCGTCAGAGCTAATTAAAGAAATCTGACCATGTGTTCCATTTACATATGTATACATATTGATGTTTATTTATTTTAGCTCACTCGCTTTGAACTCAAGCGTAGTCCATACACACTACTTCCAGTGCACTAGACTGACTTTTGCCCTTGGATTAACTTTCCCCCATTACCAGTGTCCCTCACCATCAGGCAAACGCACTCAGACTTCAGAGGTACTTGCAATTTACGCCCCAAACCAAGAATGAGAAGTAAACATTTTAGTTCCACTGGCTGGTGTAGGGGTTGAACCCGCTACCCCAGCACCAGCACACCGGATGTTTAAGAACAAGTTCTCTTATGCACTCTGCCGTGCTAACCTCCATTGGTGTGTATATTTGGCCTCTGCATTGGGATTTTGTTGTCATTATTTTCACTAAAGTAGGGGTATGGCCATGATTAGCAGGCATGCATGTCGGTGTGGTCATCATTTGTTCGAATCTCCACTGACGCGGTAATTTTATAAAAGGTAACCTGAGCTTCCAGGTCGACTCAGCTTAGAATATGTACCAGGAGATGTTCTGGGAAGTAAAGGCGACTGGCCTGATATTTACCACGTCACTCATCGAGTGCCGATTGGTCTATAAAACTAGTACCATAACCCAAAACGCTTCTAGGCATGAAAAAGGAGCCTTTACTTCGTTTTCATATTGTCCCATTATGGCAAATGTTGGGAACTTCTGGAAGTAACAGAGTTAAAGTTCTCCATTTATCAGCATGTGGAACAAGATACTTAAAGAAACTGGGAAATACTAAATTCTTGAACAATAACAATAAATACAAGCCCAAAGAGAAAGTCGAATCGTTCACCAAATATTGGAATACCAGGATTAGAAGGTTAGAACATCTTGCTGTAGTGTGAGGCTTTGGTTTGATCAAGTGTTTCCTGGTATCTATTTTAAGTAATCTTGTATCAATGTGGCGAAGTGGTTTGAGGCGCAATTCGTAATATCGCATACCGCGTTCGAAACACACCTGTGGGGGATTTGGCAGCTGAATGCCTTATGTTGCTTTTTATACAATTGTTTGAGTTCCGGTCGTTCAGAAAGCAATGGCAAACAACTGAACCATTGCTAAGAAATCACGAACAGCCAAAGAATGCTGGAGTTGACTGCGACTTCCTGTAAAGGATATGCAATTAACTTTTTGCCAATGAATTTATTTTTTAGCGTGAACAGCTTTGATGTATTTCCACTTTTTCTTTTTCTCCTCCTTAAGGTGCCTTGTCTGGAACTGACATTGGTCATCACGATTCTTCTATTCTCTTTGTGATCTGAGATTGGCCATCGGGATTCTTCTATTCTCTTTGTGAACTGAGATTGGCCATCGCGATTCTTCTATTCTCTTTGTGAACTGAGATCGGCCATCACGATTCTCCTATTCTCTTTGTGAACTGAGATCGGCCATCGGGATTCTTCTATTCTCTTTGTGAACTGAGATCGGCCATCGCGATTCTCATATTCTCTTTGTGAACTGACATTGGCCATCGCGATTCTCATATTCTGTTTGTGAACTGACATTGGTCATCGCGATTCTCATATTCTCTTTGTGAACTGACATTGGTCATCGCGATTCTCATATTCTCTTTGTGAACTGACATTGGCCATCGCGATTCTCATATTCTGTTTGTGAACTGACATTGGTCATCGCGATTCTCATATTCTGTTTGTGAACTGACATTGGTCATCGCGATTCTCATATTCTGTTTGTGAACTGACATTGGTCATCGCGATTCTCATATTCTGTTTGTGAACTGACATTGGCCATCGCGATTCTCATATTCTCTTTGTGAACTGACATTGGCCATCGCGATTCTCATATTCTCTTTGTGAACTGACATTGGCCATCGCGATTTTCCTATTCTCTTTGTGAACTGACATTGGTCATCGCGATTCTCATATTCTCTTTGTGAACTGACATTGGTCATCGCGATTCTCATATTCTCTTTGTGAACTGACATTGGTCATCGCGATTCTCATATTCTCTTTGTGAACTGACATTGGTCATCGCGATTCTCATATTCTCTTTGTGAACTGACATTGGCCATCGTGATTCTTCTATTCTCTTTGTGAACTGATATTTTGATGAAGTTGATGTTGTTTACATTATTATTTGTTGTCCAGTCGTTTAAACTTTCCACATACACTTTTCTGTTTTCTTCTGCTTTTCATGTCTTGTATTTTTCCACAGAAGGTAATTTCTCTATTCCATGTCTTCTGTTGAAAAAGAACCTCAAATTCAATTTGTCTTTCGTTATGGTTTTGACAAGTGTTGTAGAAACAGCTGCAAGTATTAATACTCCAGCATTTTGATTTTTCCATGTCCGCTATGTTCTAAAGATTCTTCACAAAGCCCACACCTCCACTGCCTTCATTGTCTTCACCATTTCATTGCTCATTGTCCAGCATTCGCGTCCATATAGTAGACCATGAGACACACACAATGTTTCAGTAAGTGGCATGTTGTGCTTGTTCTGATAAGTTATTTGTCATGACCTTTTCCATTATGTATTGTAGCTATTGTGTACTATGGTTACTTCTATTCCGCGTTCTCTAATTAATGGAATCTTGAGATTTTTGCTGTTTTCGGGTTCACAATTCCTTCCGCTGAATTATAATACCGATTAATGTTATTGTCTTTGTAGCCATGTGCACATGTGGATTGGCGTCGCAGACAGCAGAGCACATACTCCAAGACTGCCCAAAATATAACATATCTAGGCAAACCTTCTGGCCTAGAGAGACGACAGTGGAAGATAAACTCTATGGACCGCTGTGTGAACTGAAAAAGACAGTTCAATTCATACAAGAGACAGCATTGCAGTTATAGACATATTTCAAGCGAACGAAAGAAGAAGAAATTGCCTTTGTTGTCTTTTATACATATCCTATGCATTTGTTTCTTTTTGATTAGTTATTGGTGCTTAAAAAAATGGTCAGCATGTTTGTAAATATTTGGTATAAATTATACATATTATATTACCTATGTTTACATTTACATAATGAATTTACATGTAAAATAACATAACGTAATTTATATTTATGTCATACATATATCTACTGGTTGTAGAATCTTCATATCTATATTATTCAAACATATGTTATCATATAACCGAAATATGTGTGTTGAAAATAAAACAGAATATTAAAGTGTGATACTCGCATATGGTTGCTTGATTTTTATATCGAAACATGTAAAGTGTCATGCATACTAGCGTTACTTGCAAATCTAATTGTAATATGAAATTGAATTCACCCGTGAACATATATTTTTAAAAAGAAAAATTTGATAAAAACCTGACTTCATGTCTGGCACAGTTAACTGTTGTCTATGTTCATATTTACAATGGAAACAAATTTAAAGACACTGGGCTAACTAGCGAGCGTGCATGCGTGCTTGTGTGATTTACTAGACATTTTTGCATTCGGTATTTGCCAATGCTTTTTGAACTGCCGACACTCATGCCATCGAAATTACCGCAAAGCGATCTGCTCCCAAATAGCCTTCGATGATTTCGAGCCTTCGATCCCGTATGTCAGAGAATTGTGAAACTCCGCTCACGAACTTCTAAGCCATAAATGCCGACAGAAGGAAGACACATAGGAACCTTAAAAATAAACGCTTTATAACACAGTAAAATGCATTTCGATATCACAGATAACTAGAAGAGCAAGTTTTCTACATTGACCGGCAGACTGAATATTCATTTCAAGAAAAGAAGCACGCTCTGGCAACGCTGTTAATAAAACCATTAAAATGGTCTTATGTCCCAAACAGTGCACGATGTTATCTAAAGAGGCAGAGAAAGCAATAATAGAATGGAAATCAGTGAGTTCTTTAATAATAAAATAAATATTTAGAATCAAAGAATTGAAAATAAACATGAACGTCGTCTATGATTATTACCAATAAATGATAAGGATGGATCAGTTAAGGAAGTATTTCATAAATAATTAAAGACATGGTAATATCAAAGTTTCATTGGCTGACCTAAATGCCAAGCCAAGATCTCCTTATAGTCCATACCGTTCAGTATTGATGATCATGTCTATCCACAGGCTTCTGTCTCGTGTACTTCCAAACGTTTCTTACACCCAATTTCCTGTAAGACATGATATCAAACTGTCCTGCATTTTTTCTCTTGGTCTTCCTATGCTTCTCTTCCCCTCCAACTTTTCCATTATGACGACATATTCCAGCTTCCCCATTCTTATAACATGCCCAAAGAATGAGCACTGTCTTCTTCTGATGCGAGTAATCAGTTCTCCTTAAGATTTAACTTCTTTAAAGATATCTTCATTACTCTTTATATTCCGATAGAAAAGAAGTTTAATCACTGTACCAGAATATTCTCGTCATTCTTCTAGAAAATCCAATCTCAGCAACTTCCACATAATTCCTTTCTTCTTTGCTAATAGTCCACGATTCGCTTCCGTACATCAGGATTGTCTCAGTATCTCTTCAGGACTGTTTTCGTTCACCTAAGTTGATAAAAATAAATTGCAGAGAATCATCATCATAATCAAGTGCCATGCCAGAAGGCGTAGGCGTTCATGTCTCTCCACATACCTCGGTCTTTGGTGTTCTAAATCAACTCTGCTGTTGATATTCCTCCATGCAACCGTCTCAATTCATCCAGCATCATTTCTCTTGGTCGGCCTCTGCCTCTCTTCCTCTAGATCTTTCCAGTCGTCACGATGTTCTCCAATGCCTCCCTTCTTATCATATGACAAAAGAAAGCTGTTTTCGTGAAATCTTGGGAAGATAATGTGCTGGTTTCCCTTGACTTCCATATCCGCATGAGGGTCTTTTACCTCCGTCTTTGACAGCCATGTCCGGCTGTCAGGACAAGTGATTGCGCTGCACTGCACAGCTGCAAAGTAGTCCACTTATCCCGGTGGATACTCGGTCCCTAGGGCAGCGTTTGCCACACCGTGGTGTGTTTCCCATCCTCTATCAGTGGGAGGTGTAATTGGGATTCTCCATTCCTAATATTATGGTCTATGTAGGCCAACAATTCCTCAGCACTTGCAGAGAATATTGTTCATAAAAGTTCTTGAAGAAAAAGGAACGAAAACATAAAATGTCGAACACCGGAAACACTTAAGAAAATAGAAGAAACGCCAAGGGGGTTGGGTGGGAAAAAAAGGGGGGGGGGGACAGATTTAAATTGAAACCAGAACTGCTGAAATGACAAGATTGAAGAAATACTCAGAAGCCAAAATGACTGACTGGCACCTTGCCGTCTTGACAGACGATAGTTTGTAAAATGGAGTTATACCTCTCCATAACACAAAGCCTGGGCTGAATGTAGAGACCATGTGTTGCCCATGCAGTATGATCCCTCTCTCGGTCTGTCTAGTGTACTCCAGAGGAAATGTAACACCAATACAATACGTCTGGAACAAGACAAGCTGCAGAAGCCGTCGGATCAGCAAAGCAATGCTCTAACTGTCCGCCTGTCGGAGCTTCGATCCTAGACCAGTTACCAACCAGTTGCTTAGGGCCTGGTCTGCTCTGCCATGACATTAAGTCCTTAGGTTGCATTTCCTCGCAATAGGATAAGGCTTGTACCTTCCCAATTGCGCTCCTCCGCCCGAAGCCGTTGGCACAATGCGGGTGGCGGGTGTGGTGAGTGTCGCCCAACATTCGGCGCTAACAGAATCAGGTAGTACCGTATACTGTCATACGGTGCTCAGTCATATCTAACTAAGACCTGACATCAGAAGCCAGTAAAGATGTTAGGAAACAGATAACGATGAATAAAACACAATAATTGTATAAGGTTTTGCAACATTCGGCAGAAGCAGCAGCAGCGATAGGAAACCTCATGTACCCATTTTTATAAAGATTGTGTCGACTTCCTCTGCTGGGGTTTGACCACGGGACACTGTCTCCGCAGGCACATTCTCTAACCACTATACCTCCGCAGCCCCAGCAGAAGCAGTATTTGCTTTGGCTTTACCTTTGGTTTTCGTATATAATTCACAGTTTGAAGATGAGCAGGACATCTTTCTAAACACCATCATCATCAAGTGCTCATGCCGACTGGCATGGACGATGATGCTTCTCCACATCTTGCAATCTTCAACAACATGCGTCACTTCGTGCGCTGACACGCTTCTATGTCGTGATACACGACTCAAGAATGTTCTCGCGCTGTTTGTTCCTTTCTCTCTTTACACAAATCTGTCCAGTTGTCACAATATGTACAAGTTTTTGTCTTCACATAACAAAAGGATGACAGCCTCTGTCTCATGTTCGTGATGACAAAAAGCATCTGATTTAATTGTTCTTTGTGTGATTCCAAATGCCAGCATCAAGTCACAGATTTAAAATAAAAAACGAGACATTTATAAGCATAAATAAATTGGTTCGTAACGCAAAAAGAATTCAAACACAACCACACGGTATGAAGTGGCATGTGGTATTTTCAATTCGCGACTGCAGGTGACGTGAAGATATAGTATACATTCATTTTATAAATGCATTAAGGGGTGGTTAGTGGTTACTTGTTGCAGTACACTTGTTCCTGCAGCCAGCCGCTGTCGTCATATGGAGTGGCAGGTTCAAATCCCGGTCGGTAACTATAGCTTTCAATTTTTAAGTTATCTAACGTGTCCACTAGTCTCTATTTCTCTCTTCTACGACTATTAGTAGGCAAGCAATAAATGTGTGTTTATTTTTGAAATCCATCTTATGTCAATTTTCAACATTTAAACAATAACACTTCTTCACAACAATATTTTTCATTGAAACAGTTGACATGTTTAAAACAGTCACAAGGGTCGTACATACCCATGTACAGCGCTATGTAAGCGGTCAAAGAATAATATTCAACCAACAACGAACGTGTGTCGTCAGCCGCAACACGTTGAGGCAGATACTGAGTAGGGGATCCGAGCACGTATAAGCCGAATAGTTCTATGTGCAGTGAGGACATTCTGCTGATTAACTCATTACTGGATAATTTAAAGTCACAGATCACTCAATTACTAATAATGCGCATTATATAAAGGTAAAATAACTGTACATTGAAATATGCAGAAAACTACACAACAGGCATACTAATTACTAATAGATCTATCTCTTTATGCCACAATCTTAATGTCTTTCTTTGTCTGTCTGCCGGTGCGTTATTCAGCTCCCCCACTGTATATCGATTTCTCTGCTTTGTTGTGTCTCTTTCAACTGCAATACACGAAGTGTAAATTGTTTATATTATCCCAGCTTTAGTTAGTTAGTTAGTTAGTCGACAGATCATCCTCGTTGCACATCGGACCATTCAGTCCATAAGTGCTCGGATCCCCTCCTCAGCAAATCCCGCAGCGTGTAGCGGCTAACGACGCCAGTTCTGTGTTGGTTTATCAATCTTCTTTGGCTTCCTGCGTAGTGTTCTTGTTTGGCCACCCCTCTTTTAATTTGCTGCTCTCGCAGTCTGGCCATTGTTGTAGATTCACAGTCATCACTTGGTTCTTGCAAAAGTCTCACTTCTCGTAGAGCATTCAGAATGTCAGCCTGGTCCATGGCGCGTCCGCCCTCAACAGTAGCCTCACCTGCGAGCTTGTCAGCCCGCTCATTTCCTTGTACTCCCGCATGCCCTGGCACGAAGATGAAACTAATCTTTGCCAGCCGAGACCGCTTCAGAGGCAGCAACCATTCTCTTCGAATCGACCCCTCCTCTATCCTCTTGATCATGTTCATTGAGTCGCTAAGGAAACAAGCCCTAGTGAATGTCTGTGTCTCGAGCCATGTTATTGCTTTACTTACTGCCATGACTTCCATGGTCAGGCTACTTGTGGTTTCAGTGAAAGCACCAGAGTCCTCCTTCACAATTCTCCCTCCGGCCCGAGCTGTAAAGGCCCATGAGCTTCTCACATGTCGGACGACCGACCCATCTGTGTAGATGACCGCGTCACTGTCTAGCGAATTCTCGAAAATCAACGCTTGTACTTCAGCCTCAACAGCAGCCGGATTTTCTTGTCTGCATTTTCTATCTAGTTGGATGCAAACTGAAAAGGATGTGCAGAAGTCTGTTGGCACTTGCACCCACTCCTCGCCAGGTTCTAAGTCCTCAAGTGAACACACCTGTTGAAGAATGTCCTCGGCTTGACCCATCCACGACCGTCCTCTTTTTAACCTGCTGCCCTTCACCTTCCTAATTTCACTATGCAGTGGATGCTGTGTGTTTGCGTTAATTCTGAGGTAGGCACGTGCCCTGCAAACTTGCATTCTCTCTTCAATGGTTGGAAAATCAAGAAGGTAGCGCATCGCCCTGCATGCTGTATCTCTTGTACATCCAAGAATAATGCGCATAGCTTCATTCTGTATCCTTTCCATCCTTTCTATCTGCTTATGGCTGACAGTCAGGATTGCCATTGCATACTCCAAAACAGACATGACCAGCCCCTCGTACAGAAGACATAGATGGCGCTGCTCACAGTTTACTGCCGCCATCACCCGCATCGCTGCCAAACCCCGCTTGGCCTTTGTTATCACCTGGTCTATGTGCACATTATAAGCAAGGCTTCGATCAAACCGTATCCCCAGGTAATTCATTGCCTGCGTTCTTTCCACCGTCTCTGAACACAGCATTACAGTTGGTGTTGGATTGTTGACAATATGATTATTCAACGAGAACCAGGTCACTGTTGCCTTAGTTGGGTTGACCATTGCCCCAGCTTCATCACACCAAGTACTTATGCGATTGAGTTCGGTTTGTAGTTCCACAGCAACCTCCTCTCTATCCTTACCCTGACGATACACTAAAACATCATCGGCATATGACAATGTCCTGCCAGGTCCAGTGATCTGCTCACTGGTGATTCTCACTGTGTAGGCGTTGAACAGTACCGGAGATAATGGTGATCCCTGTGGTAGGCCAGGATATATTGTTGTTGGTTCCGAAGTCCAACTGCCACATCTAAAAACTACTTTCCGTTGGAAGAGAGCTGCAGCGATCCAACTAAGGAGGAATGGACTTACGTTTAGTTCAAGAAGCTGAAACATTAAAAAATCCAGTGGTACTCTGTTGTATGCGTCCTCAAGATCAATCGCTGCAGCAACGGTTTCAGTGCCTGAGTGGAAACCTTCATAGACATCGTGGGCAAAGACTGCTGCATTGGTCCAGGTTTCTCTTTTTGGACGGTACCCACCCAGGGTAGGTGGGAAAACACCTTGCCTCTCTAGTTGGCTTGATATTTTCCTGGCAATTACCTTCTCCAGCAGCTTGCCTATTGTATTCTGCATGGTTATAATTCGATATCCCTGAATTTTCTTGTGGTCTTTGTCAGGCTTCGGCAAGGGAATCAGATAGCTGTGTAACCATTCCTCCTTGATGCTAGCACTCCCTATACTGTTGTTGTACATGTCTGCTAGTTTCTCTAGCTCATTGTCGGTACACCTATTTATGTCGTCGTATCTTATGCCATCAGGACCTGGAGCACTGTTTTTTGATCGTCGAAGCACAGCCTTGATTTCTTTCACTGTCACTGTGTCTTCATCCGAAGTGTCCTGGGCCTTGCATCTGTCTGAGGTGACCTCCTTGGCCAGATTCCGGCCTCCCATGTCTGTCTGGTTGCTCTGCTCAAGGTAGCGTTCAAAGAGGGCTTTGCCCTTGTCCTCGTCAGTCCTCTGCCAGATGAGGTCAGCACCTTGGAAGTCAGAAATGCTCTTATTCTTGACTACACCACTCATGCTTTTATGTAGTCGCCAGAACAATTTCAGTGACTTGTCTGTGCTTACTCTTTGACACACCTCTGCCCATTTTTCGCTTTTAACCACCGTGACCAGTTTTTTGAAATAGCTTACTTTTGTGTGCATCTCTCTTTCTAAGTGCAAGCAGGAACTAGGATGACCAGCTCTGTTCTTCTTGGCATTTTGCCATCTCCTTACAGCACTACGCTTATCCACCCAAGCCTTCTCCACCTCGAAACTCCACCACGGTGGCTGCTCCCAGCTTTTTTTCCTTTTCTTCCTGCCCTGAAACGTTCTGCGCTTGTCACGTCTTATTTTACTCACCACATCTTGCCCTGTACTGTCATACTGGAACGTCTTTACCTTTAGCTTGTGCTGCCTGGTTCTGCCTTTCTCCACCAATATGCTGCATGGGTGGTGGTCGCTGCCATGGTGTCCTAGGACACCCCATCTACACACTGTAGTGAGTGAAGGTGAAACTAGCGCCAGATCAATAGCACTGTCCTCATCGCCAGGACGGCTTGCTGTCCTGGTGACACAGCCACTGTTGATACAAACCAGGTCGATGGTTTCCAGTGCAGTCTCGAGCTCCTCCCCTTGTGTATTGGAGGAAGTGTTTCCCCATGATCTGCCTTTAGCGTTGAAGTCACCACAGAAAATAACATTTCTCTCGTGGCCTAATATGCCACTTAAGCACTGCCACTTCTGGGCGTCCACACTCGCATTGCGGGCATAAACATTAACCAATACGAATGGTATACTGGAATGAACTCTCAACGCCTGTATTTGTATATCGTCACTGTTCCAACTGGACATGTCTAGCTCTGACGCCACCATGCTGTCGCGAACGAGAATCGCCGTTCCCAGATGTCGTCTGTTATAGAAACATTTGAAGCCGGCAATTCGGAGTAGCTGATCGCCCAGTCTCGTCTCCTGGAGTGCTACAATGTCGTTCCTGTAAACTAGGGTTTCTAAAATAGAGCCCCGTTGTTTTACACTGGCACAGTTCCAATATAGAATACGGATGTTCCTGAGTCCTAGACGGTGACACTTGAGTCTAAAACGTCTCAAGCCACCGCGCTTACCTGGCTTCTTTTTCCCTGCGCGGTTACCCCGCCGCTTCGGTATGTTGACTGCTGATCCTTCGGAAAACACACGTTGTTCCGCCATGTTGAAAAAACGTAAACACAGACTTTTGATTGAGAACCACACACGCTGCTGAAAATTCACTCAAGGATGGCTTCGCTCGATGCACGAACTCCGTAGCACCCGCGCAGATCTTGAGTAGAAACTCCTGGTTTTACATCCTGGCACACCAATTACACGCAAGAAATGAATAAATCCATCCCTTACGCGAAAAAGTTAACGAGCACAAAACAACACGACCGTCCGTCGCCATCTTGAAACCGGAACCGAGCCGGTATCCCAGCTTTGGCGCATTTAAACCCATGTTATTTCTCTTTCTCTCAATATCTATCTTTCAGTATTTATCTCTACTTTTTTTTTTCTCTTTTGATTGTTTTTCTGCTTTCTCGTATCTGCATCGCTTTATCCATGTGTATCGCTTCATCTGTCTATGTGTGTTTCTGTCTTTTCACGTGTGTATCATGTTATCTCTGTCTCCTTTTTTCCCGTGCTGTATTTTTTTTTACTGTTTGTCTCTATATTTTTTGTCTCACGGTGTGTCCAACAACTCTCTTTCTCTCTGTCCGTCTCTATAATTCTAGAGCAATGTCTTAGTTTATCTCCCTTTTTCGTCTACTCTCCATTTCCTTGTCCTTGTTTTCTTTTATCTGCTTATAGCTTTTTTGGGCTCTTTCTGTGTCTCTCAGTCTGTCACTTTGTCAAATCTCTTTCTCTGTCTCCCTCCTCTATTCTCTCTCTCTCTCTCTCTCTCTCTCTCTCTCTCTCTCTCTCTCTCTCTCTCTCTTCTCTCTCTCTCTCTCTTTCTCTCTCTCTCTCTGAGTGTCTATGGGTGTGTGTTAGTGAGAAGAGAGCGAGAAAGACAGAGAAAGAGAGAGAGAGAGAGAGAGAGAGAGAGAGAGAGAGAGAGAGAGAGATTTAAGCGCACGCATATCATGTAACATGCTATTCCATATATGTTGTGTATTCTCATGTTCATATTACCATTTTGAATGCCAACTGATGTTATAATTTATAACATGAACACATGTACATCACTGTAGAGTGGGTGAGAGAAATAGAGAGTATGAGAGAGAGAGAGAGAGAGAGAGAGAGAGAGAGAGAGAGAGAGAGAGAGAGAGAGAGAGAGAGAGAGAGAGAGACAGACAGACAGACAGAGAGAGTTGAATTGCATCACTAATTTTTAAGTTACAAAATGTATATGTACAATTTTTCTCCATTTTCTTTACAATTTTGCGACAATGCTCACGACAATCGTCACTGTATGTGTGTGTAATGTGTGGGAGTTTGATCATAATAGTAGGTTGGGGGATGGGGGGATGTGTGTGTGGGTGGGCGGGGTGGGATTGTGTGGGTGGGTGGGGGATTTGTGTGTGGGTATGTGCGGGATGTATGGGTTGGCGGGGAGATGTGTGTGTGGGTGGGGATGTGTGTTTGGCTAGGTGGTTGTGGGTGAGTGGGTGGAGGAGGATATGTTGGTGGATGATTGATGATGGGTTATGGGATGGGTGGGGGTATATGTATGGGTGGGGAGATGTGGGTGTGGGGATATGTGGTGGGTGGGAGATGTGTGCAGGTGGGGGTGGTAGGGGGTGTGGGTGAGGGATGTGTAAGGGTGGGGGATGTTTGGGTGGATGGATGGGGAGTGTGTGTGGATGAGATATGTGTGGGGGATGTATGTGGGTTGGGGAGGGGTGCATGATGGGTGTGGTTGATGGATTTGGAGATGTGTGTGTGGGTGGGGGATATGTCTGGCTGGGTGGGTGTGTGTGGCTGGATGGAGGATGTATGTGTGTGTAGTGAGGGTGATTGTAGTTGGGGGATGTGTGTATGGGTAGGAGATGTGTGGGGAGATGTGTGTGTGGGTGAGGGATGTGTCTTTGGGATGTGTGTGGGTGTGGTGTTGTGTGGGAAGGGAGCTGGTTGTGGATAAATGATGTGTGTGTGGGTGGGTGAAGGTGTGGTTGGGTTTTCGGGTGGGTGAAGGATGTGTGTGAGGGTGGGGATGTGTGCTTAGATGGGTGGTTGGGGTGTGTGAGTGTGGGTGGGTAGATAGGAGATGTATGTGTTGATGAGTGGGTAAGAGATGTGTGGGTGTTAGTGGTTGAGGGATAAGTACGTGTGTCTGGGGATGAGTGTATGAGTTGGGGATGTGTGTGTGGGTTGTGTGTGCGTGGATGGGAGGTGTGTGTTTGTGTGTGCGTGGATGGGAGGTGTGTGTTTGTGAATGGGGGATGTGTTGGTGGGTGGGGATGTGTGGGAGGGATGTGTGTATGGGTGGGGAGATTGTGTGTGGGTGGGGATGTGTGTGTATATGGGTAGGGGTGTGTGGTTAAGGGATGGGTGGCTGGGGGATGGGTGGATGGAGGATGTGTGGTTGGGTAGAGGATGTGTGGGTGGGTGATTGTATATGAGTAAGGGTGTGTGGTTAAGGGATGTTTGGTTGGGGGATGGGTGGGTAGAGGATGTGTGGGTGGGTAGAGGATATGTGGGTGGGTGAGTGTGTGCAGGTTAGGAGATGGTAGGGGATGTTTGTAGGTGTGGGCTCGGGATCTGTGAGTGGGCTGGGGGAGATGGGAGATTATGTGAGTGGGTGCGGAATTTGTGTGTGGGTAGGTGCGGAATATGTGAGTTGACGGGGAGATGTGTGTGTGGCTGAGGAATGTGTGTTTGGCTGGGTGGGTGGAAGTGTGTGGGTGGAGGAGGATATGTGGGTGAGGATTGTTGGTGGGTAATGGGACGGGTAGAGGATATGTGAGTGGGTGGGGAGATGTGTGTAGGTGGGGGATGTGTGGGTTATTGAATGTATGTGTGCTTGGGGTGTGGGTGGATGGGATGTGTGGTGGGTGAGAGGTGTGTGTGGGTGGGGAGATGTGTAGGTGTAGGGATGTGGTGGATGGGTGGGGGAATGTATGTGTGTGTGGGTTATGTGTGTGGTTGGGTGGGGGAGTTGGAGTGAATGGGGGATGTGTGGGTGGGTGGTGGATGTGTCTCATAACATAGTAATATGCATTGTTTATGTTTACAAAATTCATGTGACAATGTTTTTTTCCTATGCACTGTTGATGAAAGAAAGCTGAGTGAGTGGAAGGGCCGAATGTAAGACGGGCCTGCGTGCCCAATTTGTTACCCTTTGAAAATAAAGTCTGTTCGTTCGTTCGTTCTCTCTCTCTCTCTCTCTCTCTCTCTCTCTCTCTCTCTCTCTCTCTCTCTCTCATTATTGTCCCTCACTTTATTGCCTTCACATTTTGTATACATTGCTAAGTGTGTATTAACTCTAAGCCGTAGTGAATGATATAACATTGAAGAGTTTTACATAGACATGCCTCACTTAATCGCGTATTTGTTGATAATTTCCTAAGTATCATGCATTTGCAGTTACTGGACTACGTACACGCAAAAATTCTCTCTCAAGTCAAATCCTACATGTTAAATGTACATTCTAATGAATCTATTGTTTAAGTAGTTAAAGACCCTTCTGATGTAGCATTAAACACTCATCTCATAATCATCACATCTTGTGCCTCTTTTTCCTTGCGGTGTCGAGGTGAAGCATAAACAGTGGGAGAATGCCCGTATAAGGGTTTGATATATCGAGATTCCCATTAACTCTATTAATCTCTCTGTCTGTCGTTTTACATGGTTGGCCTCTTCTTCTGGTTCCATTTGTTCTGTTCATCATTGCTTGTTGTGGTATACTGTCAGCTGGTAGGATTGTTATATGGCCGAACCTTTTTACTTGTTGTTTTCTATTGAAATCTAGCGTTGCTATAAACCTCACTACTTTGCTGATTTCTTCATTTCTAATTTTCTTACTTCTTGATGCATTTAGTATTCTTCTCATGAATCTAATTTCCGTTGTAATTTTTTCAACTCTTTGTTTTTTTCTGCCTTGTCCAGGTTTGGCATTTGTAGCATAGAGTTGGTATGAAGATTGTGTTGTAGAGTGCCTTTTTATTAACTCAATAAATCTTAAAGGTCATTAGTATGTTGAACAACACATGGGAAGATAAGAATATGCTAAAGATTTCAAGTTAGCTTGTCCAGGGAGATAACCACCGGAGAAACTGTAGAACTTCGGCTTCGTTCTTCTCCAAGGCTTAGCTCCGGTGCTGTTTGCTACCAAAGAAGTCAGCCACAGAACTGACAAATGACATACTCGGGACACGTCATGGAGATTACTATAGTGATCAGATTAGCATCATATAGTATATCAACACCCGAAGATTCAAATGCTGACCCAACTGGAGTAGATGCCCAGTTGTGATAATGTCAATGTATCTACAGTATGGACGAAGATCATGTGATAACCAGGGATTCAAGCCAACAAACAGCAAGAACTTAAATACAATCAAAGACGCCTGAGAGTGACTGTAAGTAGACACAGTTGATGCACGCATGGTTGGGCATACAATAAGCTGAATACAAGGCCACTAGTAAGTATGTCAGCAGATCTCTCTACGTGATGTTAGAGTCCAAGGGTAGAACTGAGCTGCAAGCTGAGCTAAATATTTGAACATACAGTGAACTAATAATGTACACAATATGCATATTCACACCGACATATATTAAATACGAGTAGGCGTCTGGAAAAAAACAGTAATAAGCATACATCTAAATTAAATGGTCATATCCAAATGCATGTACCTAATTACATGGTGGTAATTAAAACATACATGGTTACACCATCACACCACTATCACAATATGCCTTCTTGCCTTGTTTTTGTTTCTGTTTGATGTATCGACGTATTTTGATGTACCCTTAATGTTGTTATATGTACTATATCAGACCAGATAAAATGTAACTGTTGATTACAAACAGGCGCCTGTCATTTTAACCAAACAATTGTAATTTATATACAACCCCACGGATAGTTTAATGCATAAACAAAACATATATTGGCATCAACAAGCTGCCACAAAGATTGATAATGAAGTAGGTCAATTTCAGCCTATTAAGAGAGGTGTGAAACAGGGATGTGTAATGTCTCCAGATCTTTTTTTTTTCCCTGTACAGTGTAAGTATGTTCGGAAATGTTGACGATATGAAAGGAATCATTATTGGCGGACATAACATCAATAACATTAGATATACAGATGATACAGTATTGATTGCAGACAATGAACAGGATCTGCAAAACTTAGTAGATGCGATTGTTGCACACACTGAACAACTTGGGTTAGAATTAAATTTTAAGAAGACACAAATTATGGTCATCACTAAGAAGAAGGAAATACCACAACGTAATATACAAGTAAATGGGAATATTCTTAAACAAGAGAATCGGTACAATTATCTCGGAACAGTCATAACATCTGATTGGAGATGCCTTGAAGAGATTAGAACAAAAATCGCACTAGCGAAGGCAACTTTTTGCAAGATGAAAAAAACATACTGATGTCTTTTGCAACGAGAAAAAGTGTGGTGAGATATTATATAGAACCTGTGCTTTTGTATGGATGTGAAGCCGACAAGAGTGGGCGGTCATGTTTCGCCATCTCACTCGATCAAAAGAGTCGTGGATCAGCTCTGTTTTCTTGTCTCAACCATGCCACGTGGCCAAGCCATTCAGATATTTACATCTCTGCCTTCCCCTTGTTCTCTTCCCCTCAATCATGACAGTTGTTACAATGCTCTCCAATTTATCTCCTCTCATAACGTGACCAAACTGTTTTGACTGTCCACGTCTAATTTTTCTAATCAGTGTACGATTTTCATTTGTTTCTTGTAGGACTTGGTCATTGGTTTTTCTGTCTGTCCATGGCTTCTTCCTTCAACAAGGCCTCACCTGGTGCCGAGTTCTGAGCCCATTAATTGCAACAGCGTGGAAACTATATCCCAGGATTTGGTCACGGACATCACTATCCCCTAGTCGCTGCTATTACTGTATGATTTAGTTAGTTAGTTAGTTAGTTAGTTAGTTAGTTAGTTAGTTAGTTAGTTAGTTAGTTAGTTAGTTAGTTAGTCGACAGATCATCTTCATTGCACATCGAACCATTCAGTCCACAAGTGCTCGGATCCCCTCCTCAGCAAATCCCGCAGAGTGTAGCGGCTCACGACACCAGTTCTGTGTTGGTTAATCAATCTTCTTTGGCTTCCTGTGTAGTGTTCTTGTTTGGCAACACCTCTGTTAATTTGCAGTTCTCGCAGTCTGACCATGGTTGTAGATTCACAGTCATCGCTTGGTTCTCGCAACAGTCATACTTCTCGTAGAGCATTCAGAATGTCAGCCTGGTCCATAGCGCGTCCGCCTACCACAGTAGCCTCACCTGCGAGCTCGTCAGCCCGCTCATTTCCTCGTACTCCCGCATGCCCTGGCACGAAGATGAAACTAATCTTTGCCAGCCGAGACCGCTCCAGAGACAGCAACCACTCTCTTCGGATCCACCCCATCTCTATCCTCTTGAGCATACTCATTGAGTCGCTAAGGAAACATGCCCTAGTGAATGTCTGTGTCTCGAGCCATGTTATTGCTTTACTTACTGCCATGACTTCCATAGTCTGGCTACTTGTGGTCTCAGAAAAAGCACCAGAGTCCTCCTTCACAATTCTCCCTCCGGCCTGCGCCGAAAAGGCCCATGAGCTTCTCACATGTCGGACGACCGACCCATCTGTGTATATGACAGCATCACCGTCTAAGGAATTCTCGAAAATCAAAGCTTGTACTTCCGCCTCCACAGCAGCCGGATTTTCTTGTCTGCATTTTCTGTCTAGTTGGATGCAGACTGAAAGAGACGTACAGAAATCTGTAGGCACCTGTACTCACTCCTTGCCAGATTCTAAGTCCTCAAGTGAACATACCTGTTGAAGAATGTCCTCGGCTTGACCCATCCACGACATTCCTCTTTTTAACCTAATGCCTTTCACCTTCCTAATTTCACTATGCAGAGGGTGTTGTGTGTTTGCGTTAACTCTGAGTTATGATTGGTGTATGATTGGTGATCAGGACAGGAGCTGACTCGTTTCGGCTATCTTACTCCTCCCATTTGTGTACTAAGTGATTCAATGAGCATGATCTGAAAGGTTCGAAGCAGGTTATGTACGTAGACAGGGACTGAATCGCTGCGGAGGTGTTGTACCTTCCTCTTCGCTCCGGGACATGCAGGAGCTAAGGAAAATGAACAAGCTTATAAACTTGCTGGCTCTGCATCCCATGCAGATGGCCAGCCCAGGGATCGTGCCGATGTTATTATTGTCCTTATAGAGATGTCTAGAGTGAAGGGCTTTAGAGCCTGTGAATCCAGTTAATTTTTCAGAATGATAGGCTTGGAAGTTAGAATTGGCATGGACAGACACGACAGGCGCATTGGGAGAATGATGGGTTTCGTCAACCAACACAATACTGGCACTATTGGCCACCGGACGCTAATGCATATGTTGGAAAGAGGGGAATCTTAGCCATATGGACTTGTCAGAAAAGCAAGGATGATACCCCAACAGATAACTTACTAACTAACTACTCCTCCAAGTCTGGTTTGCTAGCCTTTAGCACTGTACGCGATTTTAAAGTGACGTCCTTGCTCCTTAGATAAGGTGGACACATGACCTCTTTGCCTGATGATGACTGCAGATGAGTTCGAATCAATGAGTTTGAGTCTGCCGTACCATAAATCCCTACTCCAGGCAGTCCCACGCCATAAACCAATACATTTAACTAAAGCCTGAGCTATAGCATTCTATACAAACTCAATGTTACCACTATAACATTTATATAGATAAACCGGACCCCTTATACCACTATGACTGTTTACACCCATATTGGTAAAACGGATCCCTGTTACCACTATAACAGTTTACATTTATATTCAGACGTGACTTCTCGCTCCGTGTTGATTTACTGGCTCTTTTACAACATAAGTGTATCTTAACATTACTCACAGATTCCAAAGCGAGTTTAACTGTTTACCAACGTTTATTAACGCAAATTAAATAGACAAGGAAACTACAAGCTCAAGTCGCAGAGAATTAGAGAGATAGATTAAACGTGGGGAAGACATAGATGAATTACAGGAGATAGGGTTGGCGCAGGAATCAGTACCGGACACAACAGGTTGAATTACCACACGTTTAAGAGTTGAGTGGAGTGGAGCCTAAGAACCGATATCACAGTAATCGAGACATTTCAAAATGCACTTCGAATTCATTTTTAACAACCAGCGAAGAGCCCAATATTAATGGTACCAGCTGCAGTCTGATAATGTGTCCGTCAGGCCTTTCCATGGAGAATTGAGTGTAAACCTGTTTTCCCCTGGCCATTGCCTGCCGCACCATTCTCTCTAAGCCATGATTTATCTGTTCTCCCACGCTGTTCACATGATCTCAAAGGGCTTTACCACATTAAAAAACTAAAGATATGATTTCAAGATGAACTATGATATATATATATATGATACATGTGTGTGTGTGTGTGTGTGTGCGCGCGCGCGCGCGTATGTGTGTATACACTACTCGTGTATACATGTACGCTGCCACGCTGATAACTTCCATAATTTGACCTGCATTACCCCAGACCGCCATTCCCACGACCCGTAAAGTATCACTGAGAGTAATATTTAATATACGATCTCTAATGTCGAATGTCGATAGCTTGACATTCATAATACGCAAATGTACATGACTGAGTCACATTTTTATTTAGTGATTTTACACGCTTGGTTTAACAATACAGCGGAACCGCCGTCTGTAAACACGATCTCAAACCGCTTTAGTTGTTAAGTATTAGCTATTACTTGAGTGTTGACTCAACGTATTGTTAATTTGCAATCGCCCTATAGGGCGTAACGGATTTTTATTTTTATACTATGAAAACCCGTTTTCTTTACGACATTGGAGAAGGCGTAACCGAGAAGTTGTACTTTAGTGGTAGTAGTTACCATCAAGTGATTTGGGAGTGTCAATAGAATACAACAAATAAGCAAGAGATAGACGGACTGATGGACACACAAACACACACACACACACACACACACACACACACACACAACACACACAGATAGATATACAGACAGACAAACACACAGATAGACAAACATACAGAGATGGAGAGAGAGGAGAGAGAGAGGGAGAGAGAGAGAGAGAGAGAGAGAGAGAGAGAGAGAGAGAGAGAGAGAGAGAGAGAGAGAGAGAGAGAGAGAGAGAGAGAGAGAGATTATCCACAGTCTTCATTATTTATAATAGTTCTATCATTGGGCTGTCATAAGTCTTTATCCTGGCTATGAAGGGGAAAGATGACACCTAGAACGTATGAAATATGCATTTGTTTCTTCAATGGGTTCTCATTGTATGGTGGACTACCGCGGGGGGAAATATCCTGTTAACTTGAACTGCTGCGCTAACGAATTTGTCATGACAATGGAGAAGTCTGAGGCTAGGGTTGTGATAAGATGCCTGATGTTAAAGATGAGGGGGGGGGGGGGGGAACCTACACAAATACTAAAAAAGACTGATGCCGAGGTAAGCGATTCAACCCCTACACAGGACAGCTGGACTAAAATGTTGACCTGTCGTCCTTGACTTGGGGACGTTAATTACAAGTACCTCTGAAGTCGGAGTTGTTTCGCCTGATGGCGAGGGACACTGTTAATAGGGAAAGCTAAATCACGCGCAAAATTCAGTCCGCTGGAGTTCAAAGCGAGCGAGTGCAAATAACAAAAAATATGGAACAAGTGTTTCATAATTATGATCCTGCTTATGTTTCAGGGCGTCAACAAAAAATCTAGTGTGGGCAGTTTAGGAAAGGCTGCTAAAATGTTGCCGATCTGACCGTCCTGAGAGTGTAACGACGGAAAAGCAGTAATACTGGAGAAAAGCAATAACGAAGCTCGTAAAGTGATAGTTGTGGAGATAGCTAGTGCGGTAATGGAAGAACAGTTAATATAATTGTACATAACATAGAGGGAAGTCAATAAGTAAGTCACAAATGGCTGTAGAAAAATAACTAAATATGATAACAACTTAAAACCAGTTTATTTGTATACATACATTGTCCCTTTTTTTCTCAACATAATTTCCACCAACATTGATGCACTTATCCCATCGTTTTATCAGTCCTCCCAAACCGGCTGCATAGAACTGCGTGCTCTGTTTTCTAAACCACATTTTCACTTCACATTCAACTTCGGCATCATTCGCGAAATGTCTCCCCCCAAGGTGGGTTTTCAGTGGACAGAAAAGGTGGAAATCGCTAGGGGCTAAGTCAGAGGATGTAAGGTGGGTGTTCCAGAACCTCCCACCTAAGTTGGTTAATTTTCTTCTGAGTTAATCGAGCCGTATGTGGTCTGGCATTGTCATGAAGAAGCAACACTCCTCTAGTCAGCAGTCCTGGACGTTTCCTTCGAATTGCATCATGAAGCATCGATAGAACTTCACAATACGATTCAGAATTCATATTGTCACCTTTCTTCTTGAAATTTGTTAAAAGCACTCCTTGTCAATCCCAGAACACTGTCAGCATAACCTTAACTACTGATGGCGTAACCTTGAATTTTTGGACACAAGGTGAAGAAGGATGTTTCCATTGCAATGAAGCACGCTTTGATTCGGGCTTGTAGTGATGCACCGATAATTTGTCCCCCGGAACAATCCTGTTCAGCATGACTTCTCCTTCATCTTCGTATCGACAGAGATGATGCACGGACGGGCCAAATCAGTTCATTTTGTGTTGCTCCTTCAATTGTATGGGTACCTACCTTGAGCATACTTTCTTAAATTTCAATCGATCATGCATTATGCTGTATGCTGAACCATGTGAGCACCCTATTTCAGATGCTACAGTGTCTATCGTTACTCGCCTGTTACATCTAATCATCTCCTCCACCCGCTGCACAGATGCTTCTGTTGCAATCTCTACAGGACGTCCAGATCGGATTTTATCAACAACTAGCTGACCCGGCCCGGCTTCGCCCAGTCCCTGGTGGGGAGCATCTCATTTAATTCATATAAGTAGTCATATAAGTTCTCGTTCCCGTTACCAACTATCTGTCTGTCTGTCTGTCTGTCTGTCTGTCTGTCTGTCTGTCTGTCTGTCTGTCTGTCTGTCTGTCTGTCTGTCTGTCTGTCTGTCTGTCTGTCTGTGTCTGTCTGTCTGTCTGTTTGTCTATCTATCTATCTCTGTCTGTCTGTCTGTCTGTCTGTCTGTCTAATAGACCCATCAATCTGTCTCTCCCTCCGTCTATCCCTCCCTCCCTCCCCGTCTGTTTGTCTATCTATCTATCTATCTATCTATCTATCTATCTATCTATCTATCTATCTATCTATCTATCTATCTATCTATCTATCTATATATCTATCTATCTATCTATCTATCCATCTATCTATCTATCTATCTATCTATCTATCTATCTATCTATCTATCTATCTATCTATCTATCTATCTATCTATCTATCTATCTGTCTGTCTGTCTGTCTGTCTGTCTGTCTGTCTGTCTGTCTGCCTGACCCGGCCCGGCTTCGCCCAGTCCCTGGTGGGGAGCATCTCATTTAATTCATATAAGTTCTCGTTCCCGTTGCCAACTATCTGTCTGTCTGTCTGTCTGTCTGTCTGTCTGTCTGTCTGTCTCTCTGTCTGTCTGTCTGTCTGTCTGTCTGTCTGTCTGTCTGTCTGTCTGTGTCTGTCTGTCTGTCTGTTTGTCTATCTATCTATCTCTGTCTGTCTGTCTGTCTGTCTGTCTAATAGACCCATCCCTCTGTCTCTCCCTCCGTCTATCCCTCCCTCCCTCCCTCCCCGTCTGTTTGTCTATCTATCTATCTATCTATCTATCTATCTATCTATCTATCTATCTATCTATCTATTTATCTATCTATCTATCTATCTATCTATCTATCTATCTATCTATCTATCTATCTATCTATCTATCTATCTATCTGTCTGTCTGTCTGTCTGTCTGTCTGTCTGTCTGTCTGTCTGTCTGTGTCTGTCAGTCTGTTTGTCTATCTATCTATCTCTGTCTGTCTGTCTGTCTGTCTAATAGACCCATCCCTCTGTCTCTCCCTCCGTCTATCCCTCCCTCCCTCCCTGTCTGTTTATCTATCTATCTATCTATCTATCTATCTATCTATCTATCTATCTATCTATCTATCTATCTATCTATCTATCTATCTGTCTGTCTGTCTGTCTGTCTGTCTGTCTGCCTGACCCGGCCCGGGTTGGCCCAGTCACTGGTGTGGAGCATCTCATTTAATTCTGAGTAGGTAAGAATCCGCTCTGCCTTCAAAATGTTGACGTGAAGATTTTCTTCCTGCAGCTGCTTCTGTATTTGTTCATCAGTAAGCTCCATTTTTAGCCGCTTGACCACCCATCTGACTGTGTTTGAATCAGTGTTTCTGATTCTGGTGTCTTGGTCCTCCTTCCTCTCACAAGTTTTTGTGTTCGTCTGTGGGTAGTCGTCGCTCTTCTTATTGGTAGTTTCATTGACTGTAGGTTCAGATACTTTATTACAGCTTGCATGCAGACTCTCCAAAGGCAGGTTCGTCTTCTTGATAGTCTGGTCGGTTTTCTCACTATGCATCTTGGAAGCTGCTTGTTTCTTTGTGCTATTACGACGTGCCATTTTCCCCCCGTATCAGGCTGTTTGAAATGTGTAAGGCGTCTTGGCTTGATAGCGCTGAGAAGTGCTGTCAAGCGAATCGTGCCGATATGATAGCGGAAAACATTAAAGATGCGATGATATTGTTCAACATCTTTAAGATAATTTCTTAAGCATAGAAAGATGAGTTACAATGTTATGCATTATGCATTATTTTTATGTAAACTTTGAAATTGCCTTAAAGATTGTATCATTATTTATTATAACTCATATGCCGGTACATAACTATAGACAAAGAGTTTATAAATCTTTGAAAACGGTACAACAATATGACTATAAGTTATACAACAATGTTATTAAAAGTTATGCCCCTTGAAATAACTTTTTCTAGAGTTAAGTCCATTAGCTATATATAAATTTTAATGAAAAATGAAAAATGAAATAATACTGAGTAAGCAGGCGATTTCACACTAAAAAAATATCACAGTTGGCAGCTCTGAAATGAAAGGAAGACGTGTAGAAAATTTCATCTCAATCGGATGGGCCGTTAGCGAAAAAATAAAGGACATACATATTTACAAACATACACTTTGTTTTATATATATAGATTTCAGAGCGTCCTTGAGAAAATTTTTCTACCCAGCTATGCACCGCTTTACGGGGCAAACATTTGTCAGCACAAACAAGAAGCATTTCCTTATGAATGTCCTTTGCAGGAAGTCCTTTTGCCCACACACAAAAAAAAAAAACGCACAACAGCACGTTGCTCTTTGGTTGCACACTCCGTAAGTACAGTCGCCATTTTTTAATGCGCTGCGCATGCGCATGAGACACCTAGCGCCACCTGACGAATCGGAATATAAAGTTCGATGTTGCTGTCACCTAATGACACCTGTAGAAAACACCAACTACATTTACCTGCCATCCCTCAGAACTGTGTGACTTACCTATTGACTCGCCCTCATAATTTAAATAAAATTTGGTGGAACTGCGGTAAAGCTGTGAAAGGGTAAACAATATAAAATGACATAAAGTAGTGCAGCTTTACATAACAGTGTTAAGACACATACGTCTTAACTCTGTTATGTAAAGCTGCACTACTTTATGTCATTTTATATTGTTTACACTCGTAATTTAAAGGACAATAATTTCACAAGTGACATAAAAATAACACTAGGATATCAGCACACTATTTTAAAACCCAGGCTATGCCGGTCTCTCTGGCTGTGGGGTTACAACACTTTCTCTCTGTAATCCCGTTTATCACGCAGAGTCTCGTAGCGGAGCGAGAGCTGAGGCGGTTCGACCCCCGCTCGTGACTTGCGGGATACTGAGCCGGCCGCTCAGAAAGCAATGGCAAACTACTGAGCGTAATCTTGCCAAGAGATCAACATACAGCTGAAAGATGCCGGTGTTGACAGCTAAGTCCTGAAAAGGATATGCTAAAAAAAAAAAAATGTGCTCTTGAGAGCTAGACCATTTAACAAACTATCGTCTATGAAGACGGCAAGGTGTCAGTCATTTTAATCATAATTGTAACATCAGGGCATGCCATGCTAGAGCTTAGGGGGTGAACTAAACAAATTCCAGCAAATCAAGATGTGAGGAAAAGACGCTAGTCCTGAATAATTTACACATCGAGAAAACTTGGTGATAGTACACACATCGAGAATACCTGATAATAGTATACCCAGAAAGTATTTCTTTGGAACGCACAGGGCAAACGGAATAGCGGGCGACCTATCAACCCACGAAGATGAGATTTAAAGATGGATACTATGGTGAGGACATGGAGGGACTGCATGAGATAGCGTGAGTTGTGGTTACAATTGATTAAGCCTGACTTTATAGTTAAATGAAGACTAAGAAATAGATAGATCGCAATCTTGATCAAGCTTGCCATTCCTCTTAACTAATTAAGATAAAATAAATTGCATCAAAAAGTTAAAATCTAAACATTCCACGACATTGTAAAAGAAAATTCAACATTAATCATTTGTATCCGAAAATCATTGTTTTAGAAAATAAACACACCCAAAACAGAAACAATTAAATTCAGCAAGTCACCAGTACCACTAAATATACAAATAAAAGCACGAAAGTACTACCAAATTAGCCACACATGCTAGTGGTATTATAATATCACCAGCCAAAGATATTATATTACATATCAGGCAAGCTAGAACAACTGGATAGCAAATAGAACATATAAAGCAAACCGGAGAGCGAAAAAGCAAGCGGAATATCAAACGACGAGAAAATAGCAGCGCATAGAAACCAACAAGAGTCACAAGCAAAAAAGGTAAAAAGAGAACTGCAACTGTTACAATATGCAGCAATGGAAAAACATCAGGTGAAAGGGAAAAAATATAAATTACATCAAATGTATTTATCACATTAATTGTTGTATGCAGTTCGGTAGTAATAACTATACAACAAAGCATGAACTGTCTGTTTCACATGATAGTTCTCTGCAATGCGAAAACAATGAATAGAAATTACAAAATGAACTGAAACTGCAAGATCAACTGCCTACATCACGTGATTGTTCTGTGCAATACAGAAGTTAAATAAATGTCACATGACCTTTGCAGGAAGCTGCGATCAGCCCCAACCACAGGTCGATTTTCCTGGCAAATTTACTTTCAGTAGTTTAGCATGGGAAGAGATGAAGAGGAAGACCAAAGAGAATATGGGTACAGGATGTGGTGGATGATCTCCAGATGGGTGTATCGGACGCGAGACATCTTGCTTGTTATCGATAAGTTTTCCTGAGGGTTGTTATGTGAGCGAGGTTCTGCAAAGGACATGCTAATGAATTACTGAATGAATGAATGAGTTAAACATGGCTTTTTGAAATAAAAGTGAAAGTTCAAGCCCAGTTGACTCGATGTAGCGGTTGAACCCCATACTCCGCCTTTAGCGCACCTGAAGCTTAAGTGTAAGCGCATTAAGACCCGTGCGGTCACGCAAACTAAGTACTGACAGGAAATTACATCATCATCTTTCTATATCAAGCAGTTGTTCTGTGCTACTCAAAGGTATTTGTGTATTTCCTCAGAATATTCATCGAGCTTTCGATAGAGGTAAACAAAGACCTACATCTTTGCTTTCGATAAAGTAAGACATGTTGACACGACGAAGATGCATACAGATTTACAAATTGATGGGCATGACCATAGTCTTGTTTTTAAAAAAAACAACATATATTAAAAACAACAATCTGGCATAGAGATTGAAAATAAAGTAGGTCAACAGATCATTTTAAGAGAGGTGTGCAAAAGGGATGTGTAATGTCGCCAGATCCTTAATTTTTTTAACCCATAAAGTTTGAAAATATTGTTTGTTAGAAATTTAGAGGATATGAAAGGAATGACCTTTGGGGGACGTAACATTAATAACATTAGATGGGCGGATGATTCAGTATTGATTGCTGACAACGAACAGGATCTGCAACATTTAGTAGATGCGGTTATTGTACACAGTGAATAACTTGGATTAGAATTAAGTCGTGAGAAGACACAGGTTCTGGTCGTCACTGGAAAGAAATACATACCACAATGTAATATAAGAATAATGGGAATATTCTTAAACAATTGAATCAGTACAACTATCTCGGAACATTCATAACATCTGATTTGGGGGGGGGGGGGGGTGCTTCAAGAGATTAGAACAAGAATAATTATGGCGAAGATAGCCTTTTGCAGGATGGACAACATGCTTACCAATAAAATGATGTCAATTGCAACGAAAAAAGTATGTTAAAGTGTTACATAGAACCTGTACTTTTGTATGAATGTGAAGCGTGGACTGTGGTCAGACAAGATGAAAACATCTAATAGCAGTGGACATGTGGCTTCTGAGGAAAATGCAATGAATACCATGGACAGACAGAAAAACCCATGAGCAAGTCCTACATGAAAGAAATGAAAACCATAAATTGATAAGAGAAATTAGACGTAGACAGCAACATTTTTGGACACGTTATAAGAACAAAATTAAAATAGAGAACTTGGTGACAACTGTCAAGATTGATGGTAAAAGAACAAAGGGAAAGTAAAGAAGTAAATATCTGGATGGTTTAGCCAAGTGGCATGATCGAGTCAAGAACACGAAGCTGATCCACGACTCTGGTGATGGTGTGAGTTGGCGAAACATGACCGCCCACGCTTATCGGCATGACACATAACGATGATGATTCAAAGATAAGTAAGGCAAAGGTTCACCTTACGTGCCTTAAGGCGCATTGGGTATATGACTCCAGAATCATAGGTGATGTGGTCAGTATCTCGCCAGCTGCCTTTACTTTCCAAGACATTTCCTGGTACCTATTCCATGGCCAAAGGCTTGCGAACGCGTTCGAAACGCAGTCGCCACCGATTTGTGCAGCAGATCGTGTCGCGTTGTGTTATAACGTATTGATATGGGAGCCGATCGTTCAGAAAGCAATGGCAAACTACTGAACGTAAAATTTGCCTGGTACATCAACAGCAGCTGAAAAGATGCTGGTGTTGACTGCAACGTCCTGCAAGGGATATGCAATATTTAAAAAAAGAAATTAAGGCTGGGTCGACCTCAGAGCCTTAGTCATTTTTAAAAATTGGAATCAATCTCAGTGGGGATGGAACTCCTGACGACCAGGACGACAGCGAGTTTCTGCCTACAACGCTACCGTCGAAATACGAAAGTGGTGACTGAAAATTATATCAGATGTCTAAATCACATAACTTTTCAACGCAAGCCAGACGTTTAACAATGTTAATTGCATGTTATTTTACAGAACATCGCAGTTAACGTCAGTATGTTTTGGCTATTTGTGATTTTCTAGACAATTGTACGTTAAACAGTTTGTCAGTGCTTTAGGAACGGTGGACAATGAGACCATTGTGAAAATCAACGCAAAGTGGCCAGTTTCCAACATCGGAAACAACGATTAGAATTCTGCCTACAACGCTACCGTCGAAATACGAAAGTGGTGACTGAAAATTATATCAGATGTCTAAATCACATAACTTTTCAACGCAAGCCAGACGTTTAACAATGTTAATTGCATGTTATTTTACAGAACATCGCAGTTAACTTCAGTATGTTTTGGCTATTTGTGATTTTCTAGACAATTGTACGTTAAATAGTTTGTCAGTGCTTTAGGAACGGTGGACAATGAGACCATTGTGAAAATCAACGCAAAGTGGCCAGTTTCCAACATCGGAAACAACGATTAGAAAAGACAATATCAAATGTCCCTTAAAACGATGAAAACATAAAGAATTATGTCAGTTGTAAGCTTACTTACACGTAAACGCATAAACGATGGACATAGGGAATAACAAAGTCCAATGGAATCTGGATACTTGAAACCCATAAACGGACACTCTACCGCTGTTTATGCTTCACCTCGACACCGCAAGGCACAAGAGGAACATGATGAGATGAGATGAGTAAGCTTAGTTTTTTTTTTTTTTTTATTTTTATAGCTTTTAATACATTAATTTATTTTTTCATTTTAATTTATGTTCGTTTAATTAATATTTCTTGTGTTCTTTACTTTGCTTTTCCGACTACATGCTCCAACAAGTGCATTTCAACTTGACTAAAATAAATTCACTTATGACGAACTGAACAATTATCCTATACAAAAGTCCCCCAAAACACAGGTATGATGTTAGAGAACATAACGCAGAAACTTCCTGGAGCTTTCACTTATGTAACTCAAGCATGACCGCTGCGTAACAACGGTGGTATATTTGTAGCTGAAATGTGAAGTGGCATATTGTCTGGATTTATGCCGCACAGTAGCTATCATTCAAGTACACAAAGACAAATCTCTCTCTCTCTCTCTCTCTCTCTCTCTCTCTCTCTCTCTCTCTCTCTCTCTCTCTCTCTCTCTCTCTCTCTCACTCTCTCTCTCTCTCTCACACACACACACACACACACACACACAGACAAACACAACACACAATCTACAGTCAATAGGAGACGGCATTGCACGAAATTTTTTTATTTAACGCAATGGAAAAAAGGAATTGGGTCATCTAATTAACTTATTCGACCAAATAAACCGATTAATAATTATGGGCCGAGTTATTGTCAAGGATAAATAAATTCAGCGGGCGCATTAGTGTAGTCGCTACAGGTTATACTGATCATTGATCATATCAAGTGAGCGGTCAGACAAGGTTTCGAGCCTGTGCTCGTCGTTCACTAAGAGGGAGAAAGACTTGCCATACTTTTCTCCGTGCATTCATCATCATCATCATCATCATCATCATCATCATCATCATCATCATCATCATCATCATCATCATCATATCATAATCATCATGTGCCACGCCGATAAGCGAGTGTGGCCATATTTCGCCATCTCACACGATCACTAGAGTCGTAGATCAGCTCTGTGGTTTTGTCTCAATGTTCCACGTGGCTAATTCATTCAGGTATTTACCTCTATGCCTTCCCCTTATTCCCTTTCCCTCAGTTTTGCCAGTTGTCACTAAGTTCTCTAATTTATTTCTTACCATATTGAGACCGTCTACGTCTAATTTCTCTAGTCAGTTTGTTTCATTTGTTGTTTGTAGAGGTTTGTCTTTTTGTTTGTTTGTTTGTTTGTTTGTTTGTTTGTTTTGGTCTTTGATGGCATTCTTTGCATTTTCCACAGAAGCCACATTTTCACAGCCATTAGCTGTTTTTCAGCTTGTCTGCTCATTGTCCACTATTCACATTCATACAAAAATGCAGGTTCTATGTAGCACGTCAACATTCGTTTTCTCGTTGCAAATGACATCTTTTTATTGGTCAACAGCGAACCCAGCCCGGCTTCGCCCAGGCCCTGGCGGGGATCTGTCTGTCTGTCTGTCTGTCTGTCTGTCTGTCTGTCTGTCTGTCTGTCTGTCTGTCTGTCTGTCTGTCTGTCTGTCTGTCTGTCTGTCTGTCTGTCTGTCTGTCTGTCTGTCTGTCTGTCTGTCTGTCTGTCTGTCTGTCTGTCTGTCTGTCTGTCTGTCTGTCTGTCTGTCTGTCTGTCTGTCTGTCTGTCTGTCTGTCTGTCTGTCTGTCTGTCTGTCTGTCTGTCTGTCTGTCTGTCTGTCTGTCTGTCTGTCTGTCTGTCTGTCTGTCTGTCTGTCTGTCTGTCTGTCTGTCTGTCTGTCTGTCTGTCTGTCTGTCTGTCTGTCTGTCTGTCTGTCTGTCTGTCTGTCTGTCTGTCTGTCTGTCTGTCTGTCTGTCTGTCTGTCTGTCTGTCTGTCTGTCTGTCTGTCTGTCTGTCTGTCTGTCTGTCTGTCTGTCTGTCTGTCTGTCTGTCTGTCTGTCTGTCTGTCTGTCTGTCTGTCTGTCTGTCTGTCTGTCTGTCTGTCTGTCTGTCTGTCTGTCTGTCTGTCTGTCTGTCTGTCTGTCTGTCTGTCTGTCTGTCTGTCTGTCTGTCTGTCTGTCTGTCTGTCTGTCTGTCTGTCTGTCTGTCTGTCTGTCTGTCTGTCTGTCTGTCTGTCTGTCTGTCTGTCTGTCTGTCTGTCTGTCTGTCTGTCTGTCTGTCTGTCTGTCTGTCTGTCTGTCTGTCTGTCTGTCTGTCTGTCTGTCTGTCTGTCTGTCTGTCTGTCTGTCTGTCTGTCTGTCTGTCTGTCTGTCTGTCTGTCTGTCTGTCTGTCTGTCTGTCTGTCTGTCTGTCTGTCTGTCTGTCTGTCTGTCTGTCTGTCTGTCTGTCTGTCTGTCTGTCTGTCTGTCTGTCTGTCTGTCTGTCTGTCTGTCTGTCTGTCTGTCTGTCTGTCTGTCTGTCTGTCTGTCTGTCTGTCTGTCTGTCTGTCTGTCTGTCTGTCTGTCTGTCTGTCTGTCTGTCTGTCTGTCTGTCTGTCTGTCTGTCTGTCTGTCTGTCTGTCTGTCTGTCTGTCTGTCTGTCTGTCTGTCTGTCTGTCTGTCTGTCTGTCTGTCTGTCTGTCTGTCTGTCTGTCTGTCTGTCTGTCTGTCTGTCTGTCTGTCTGTCTGTCTGTCTGTCTGTCTGTCTGTCTGTCTGTCTGTCTGTCTGTCTGTCTGTCTGTCTGTCTGTCTGTCTGTCTGTCTGTCTGTCTGTCTGTCTGTCTGTCTGTCTGTCTGTCTGTCTATGTTCGGCCCGTTCCCGTTAAAATTATAGATAGAATTGAAGAATAGATAGATTGATAGTAGAAAATATGATTGGAAGAGATTTATCTAAAGTAAACTTACCAAGATATCACGAACAGCCAATAAATGGTGGGCGGTGGGTTGACTGCAGAGTACTGCAAACGATATGCAACTAACTTTCTCTCACAAAAAATTACTTCTTTTTTTTAACGAACGAAAATCTTTCGCAGGCCCGTCCTACATTCTGCCCTTCTTCTCTATTTCCTCTCATACATTCTTTCATTCAACATCTCTTTTGAAGCAATTCTTTGACAACAAAAAAACAATAAGCATTAAAATGCATGAAAAGTAACTTTTAACACGGGCATCATAAATACCCAATGTGGGTGTAACGCGTTATACATATGAGAATGTTAAAAAAAATTAATGTGCTGTTGAAGAAAAATAAAAAGATGAGTTAGAACATTTTCACTATTTAAATAGATGCATTATTTTTATGAAAACTATAAAAATGCCTGAAAGATTATATCATTATTTATTATAACTCATATGCCTGTAAATAACTGTAGACAAAGAGTTTATAAATCTTTGAAAACAATACAACAATCTATATATAAAATAATAGCAATGTTATTAAAAGTTATGCCCCTTGAAATAACTTTTCTTATATTAAGTCCCCTCGCTATATAGAAATGATAACGTAAATTTAAATATTAAATTTTAGTAAGTAAATAGCTGATTGTACACTAAAAAAACTATGACAGTTGGTTGCACGGGACTGAAAAGAAAACATGTAGAAAATTTCATCCCAATCGGATGGACGGTTCGCGAACGCATAAAGAACGGACACACATACATACATACATTGTGTTTTATAGATATAGATTATGTTTTTCATATTGCAAAAGGCTACCTTAACCATGGCGATTCTTATTTTAGTCTCTTCACGGCATTGCCTTAGTGCAATGCAGCTCTGTTAATATTAAAAAGAGCTGATCCATAGCAAAAGCAACGCTCGTTAACAAACAATTAACAATGGAAAAATGTCTCACCTCAAATCCTGAATTCAACACAAAAGAACTGGCGGCAGTCGAGTTACCAGTTCAGGCATTTATTAATGCACTGCAGAATCACATGGGATCAAATAATCTAAAGATATAAACTGTCGCGTTTATTTATCCATCTTCTAATGAGCTCCCGATTCCACTCTGTTAACCTTGACGCTCAGCCTTTGCCAATTCATCATTGAGTCGTCCTTTTTTTTCCGAAAAATAGTCTAGGTTGATCTTGGCCCGGTCTTTTTCATTGTATGAATTCCCATCAACGGATCATTCCTCTCCTTTCGCTGTTCACTTGCCGAATCTTCACAACCATTTGCTTCGTCGAGATCTTATTCCACAAGGAGCTCTCAGAAAACACAAGTGCCTTGGTGTCTTGGTGTCACAGCGTCTCCGTTGTTATTGTATGACGTTTTTACGTTCCCATTGGTTTCTCCTTTTGTTTGTCCACTTTCGTGTCCATCTGGGAAAACCCCTTTTTCCTTTTGGTGGCGCGTGCCGTCATGGCATAATGCCCCCTCCCAGATAAAAAAATGATTAATCATTTTTGTCCTCTATGAATATATATATATATATATATATATATATATATATATATATATATATATATATATATATATATATATATATATATATATATATATACTCTGCAATCATATGCTCAATACAACACTAACAACAACATCTGACTAGACCCTGGTTTCCCCTCTTATCCACCCTTAAAAAAAATAAAGTTATAAGACGGGCACGCCCACCTGTCCAAACCCCCGTTGGACGTCGTGTGGCTGATCATGGGGAATCAGACCAACTAATATACATATTAGTCCGTACCTTGTCCTAATAGACAAGGGTGTCCTCACTCTAGGTAATACCATGAGTTTCGGACGAGGGTAATAATGGGTTTCCCAGTAATCCATCTCAGTTGCCGTTGACCGTTGTTGTTGTTCCTCTATATTACATATTCATATATTTGTTTATTCATAATATATCCGTGGGTAGGGTAGACGTATACGATCCATGCCTTGAGAAACTTTAGAGATCCAATCTGGAGTGGATATCTTGGGAACATTGACTACTTCAACATTCATCAATTAACTAATGAACCGATGATTACCAATATAATCTTAATTAAGATAATAACTAATTAATATAACAAAATTAACTATTTTACTAACTAATTCGTAATCAACTATTTTAACCACGCTAATTATATAAGTTAAATTATGAACGTTCAATGTCCATTTATGAATTCACAATTTATGAAAACTTGTTCTGTTTCGACCTGTCTTTGTGAACAACACTATAAAATCACACAACATTTTACATGAATACTAAATGTTCGCAATGTTTTGCACATGACGTAAGATCACGCCGATCCAAGTATCCATCGAGTGTCATCGAAATTATTTCATCAAGTCATGATGACTGCCAAATAATGGAAATTCAACAAAATATGTATCCATTTGGCTAAACTATATATTCGCAACAGTAATAAATTATACAGTTGCCGATTGGCATAAACATTGTTCTTTAATCAGGTGCTATTTGATGATATATTTATTAAATTTCCTAACAATTTATGAAAGAACAGATACATTAAATATATAATTGAATAACTTATAACATAGATCTGTCTTTCTATTTAACTACAATCGACTGAGAATATCTGCAAGATTATTATCCTTTCCAGGAATATGACAGATATCGAATTCATAGTCTTGTAAGAGTAGAGACCATCTATGAATTCTAGAGTTCTTAGGATGACCAGATTTGAATATCTGTAAAGGTTTGTTATCCGAAAGAACAAGAAATTTTCTACCGAGTAGATATCTAGAGAATTTCTCAATACCTTCAATTAATGCCAATGCTTCTAGTTCAGTAATAGCATAATTTCTCTGCGTCTCTGATAACTTTTTACTGAAGTAAAGAATTGGATGTAACTTTCCCTCATGTAATTGAAGTAATACAGCTGAAATAGCATGTACACTAGCATCTGTTTGAAATACGACATCTTTTGAAATATCAGGCAATTTCAGAATAGGATAGGTACTGAAAAGAGTTTGTATCTGTTGTAATAGTCTATCATGATCATCTGTCCAAACTACTTTTGTAGGCTGACCTTTCTTTAATAGTTCAGAAAATGTTGCTGTCATATCAGCAAAGTTAGGAATGAACTTTTGATAGTAGTTAATCAGACCTAATATACTTCTTAATTCCTTTTTTGTTGTTGGAGGTTTGATATTAAGAATTTTAGTAACCACCATGGGATCTGATTTTCTAAATCCGTTAGAAATTCTATGTCCAAGGAATTGTATTTCAGTAAAACCTATCTCAATTTTACTTGGTTTAGCTTTCAACCCGTGTTGCTGTATTCTCTGAAATACCTGTTTAAGAATTTCCCGTGTAGCTTGAAGTTTTTTCTCTTCTTTTTGCCGTAACTAGTATTCGCTAAACTCTTGCTTTGCCCAATTTTAAGTACCGCACCAGTCAAACCAGTCTTCTCACCCAAGCTCATGTAGTCTTGGAGTGTAGACATCTTGTCCTACCTGTATAATAAGTTATCTAGCTGAAATAAATCGCGAAGTAGGAAAGATAGACCAGAATATCGACAAACCTGTAATAATGTTGATCAAGAAACAGAGTCGATAGTATATGCTGTAGTATCAATGTAGACTAAATAATAACTTAATTAAAATTAACAGTGTAAATCTGACGACTACAAAAGAATTCAGCACTCTTATTGCACTACAACTATTCTAACGTTACATATGTAAACTACAGAAATTAGTATGCGAAATATGTTCAATATAAAGTATATATATATATATATATATATATATATATATATATATATATATATATATATATATATATATATATATATATATATATATATATATATATATATATATATATATATATTATAATATATATATATATATATATATATATATATACATATATATAAAACACTAGACAATAACAACGACAGAAAATGACAGAAGACGAATGACATATTACTTGTAAACATATTTCCGATTATAACAGACAATAACATTTTCCCTGAATTTTGACTTGCATTGAACTTCTATTACTACTACAATTAACAAAACAACGATTATGTGTTGCTACCCGTGAGATCAATATAAATATTTTTGTACTGAACTGACGAATGCCAACATTAAACGATTTCTAAAATATTTAAATGTACCTAATTATTCCAGAAATACCCTTTCCAACCACCCACTCTGTTAATTTATAATTACTTTTGTCATCATGTATAATTAGCACCTCATTAACAGACGACCAATGTTACAACAATCGACAACAATAATTCATACTGGCCTTGTAAGTCCACAATGCATCCCATGAACGTATAAAGTCGATTAAGACGATCAAGGTATCGTATAGTTCTTCTAAATTCGAGTGATTGACATGCTTGGTTGTAAATAAATTCACGTTGGTGTCTGGTGACTGACAATTGATGAGTGATATCTTCATGTGTGTAGGAGTAGAAGGAATGAAACGTGCCTCAGTGATTGATGTTCTTGTTTGTGTCGAAACGGTAGTGTAATAAACTTACACTACACCTAGACCAAGTGGTCTGTGGCCGACTTCTGAAAAAACTTAGTTGGTTGTGGTGTAAACGTTGAACCTTGAGTTTAAAAATGGGTATGCGATTGCAAAATACCCGTAATGACTGAAGAAAAGTGCGTCTGTATGCTCCAGAATACAGTTGACTGATGTGTATGTCCTGTAAATTGTCCGTGCTGGCGTGTACAGTGTATCTGTGTACAATCAGGCAGTGTCCAGTGTGAAGTGTTGATGTTACAAAGTCCGACATTCTATTAAACAATTTCGTGTGCATTGAGGTTGTAAGTGAAGTATGAATGTCACGGCAGGCATCACGCATCAGTTGTTATGACTGTTCAGAGATAGTTGTACCGATTCACTTGTTTAAGAATATTCCCATTTAATTGTGTATAACATTGTGGTATTTCCTTCCTCCTAGTGAAGACCATAATCTGTGTCTTCTGACAATTTAATTATAACCAAAACTGTTCACTGTGTGCAACAGCCGCATCTACTAAAGGTTGACATACCTACATCATTATCAATCTTTATGGCAGCTCCTCCATGTCCATAATTTCCTTGGGTTATGTTGATATCAAGTGTTTCCAATAATCATATCATGATCATTTTGCCCACTGTATATGTCTGCATCCTCTTTCATTCTGTACCTCCAGTCCACACTTGCCTACTATGTATATTATTCGTCATGTTGACTTCCAACTTTAGCATTAAAGTCGCCCATTATGATATTTAATTCTGAATGCTATCATCACTGCTGTCTGGTTTTGGTGCATAAACTTGTATAATGTTGATATCAAAAGATCTTCCACTCAACTTACTAATAATATTCTGTCTGACACAGTCCAATATTTTTTATATCGATTTTGATCTCTCTTTATCTCCCTGGCGAAGGGGGTTAAAGGCGATGTTCGTAATCCCGTATACCCACGTACGAAACACAGCTGCGCGAGATTCGGCGGCGGGATCGCGTCGCGTTGGTTTCTTACGGAAAGGTATATGAGCCTGTCGTTCAGAAAGCAATGTCAAACTACTGAACGTAAAACTTGCCAAGACATCAACAGGAGCTGAAAATTGCAGGTGTTGACTACAATATCCTGTAAATAAGATATGCACACACAAATAATATCCATTTTAAATTCGTTACGGACGCGGTTCGTAATTCCGCTTACCTGCGTTCGAAACACAGCTGCGACCGATTTGCAGACTGTGTCGCGTTGCGTTTTAACGTGTTGGTATGGGAGCCGGTCGTTCAGAAAGCAATGGCAAACTACTGAAAGTAAACTTGCTAAGAAATCAACAACAGCAGTGCTGGTGTTGACAGCGATGTCCTGTAAATATGATATCTTCTTCTTCTTCAGCATTCCGAGCCATTGAGGTTCTTTGCTGCAGATACAAGCCGTCTCCATTCGTCTCTCTGGTTGACCTTCTCTTGCCAGTCGCTGATTCCAAGTGCTTGTAGGTCTGTATGTATATTATCTCTCCACCGTCTTCTTGGTCTACCTCGGAGTCTACGGTCATTTATGTCCTGAGTGTAAGCGAGTTTTGTTTCCCTATGATCTTCCATTCTTTCTATATGCCCCAGCCATTGCAGCCTATTAGCCTTCATGATACAAATGATATATGTAAATAGGATATGCACACACACAAAAATATCCGTTATAAGTGCCACACCTCGCACGATCAAGGAAGGGTATCTTATCTCTACTATTCCCCCCCCCCCCCCCCCCCACAAGAAGAATACCGCTTTCACAAAGTCCACCTTTCCCCTCTCCCGGATCTCTTTAACCTTCCGAAATGTTTCCAGCGGATTCGACACGCGTTCTTTAGTCGGATAAAGTGACGTCTGCAAGTAAACACATCTGACATCTGAATTCTTTTTTCTTGCACTGAATGCTCCACCTATGGAAGGTGCTTTACATTACTTCTGTACTAGTTTTGATTATACAATTGGTTTTTCCCCTGAAGTTGTTTGTTACGTCAAGTAATTGAATCATTTCTTTCAACACGTTCCGGTTGCTTTAAAATGTGGCGTTCTTTGTTTCTTTTGTCGCGTTTATGCTATTTATCATTTCCTGTGCTGTTTTTCATACTTGCTCTTTCATTTGCTCGTTGCAAGATGTGATTAGTAGTGCAACAACAAGTAGGTTATTGATCTGCTGCTGCTGCTGCTGCTGCTGCTGCTCCAGCTACTACTACTACTACTACTACTACTACTACTACTACTACTACTACTACTACTACTACTACTACTACTACTACTACTACTACTACTACCACCACCACTACCACCTCTACCACCACTATCACCACCACTACCACCAGTACCACTACTACTACTACTACTACTACTACTACTACTACTACTACTACTACTACTACTACTACTACTACTACTACTACTACCACCACTACCACCTCTACCACCACTACCACCACCACTACCACCACTACTACTACTACTACTACTACTACTACTACTACTACTACTACTACTACTACTACTACTACTTCTACTACTACTACTACTACTACTACTACTACTACTATTACTACTACTACTACTACTATCACTACTACCACTACTACTACTACGACTACTACTACTACTACTACTACTACTACTACTACTACTACTACTACTACTACTACTACTACTACTACTACTACTATCACTACTACCACTACTACTACTACGACTACTACTACTACTACTACTACTACTACTACTACTACCACTACTACTACTACTACTACTACTACTACTACTACTACTACTACTACTACTACTACTACTACTACTACTACTACGTTTGGTGTGTCGCTGCGGGTGTTCACAAATGTTGGTTTCATTTGGTGACGTTGTGCCATAGGCGGATCCCTGGTAGTGCTGGCGTGTATTAATCAAGTGACGTGGGTTCTAACCCCCATCCTGTCCGCCTTGTGAGACTTTCAGTGACATTCGTACAACTAATGGCGACAGTGTGTGTTTAGCTATTACAACAAATCAACAGTAGAATTCCATGGTAGATTTCCACTGCAAGGCAAGAAAGGAATGATTCAGAGATACAGTCAACGACCAGGTCATGTTTGTCGTAAGTGCAACGTCTTTTACAGTGTTATAAGATTTGGGCTGTGAACAGGCCGTTGGAAGAAAGAATGAATGTCCTTAAATGTGAATATATAGAAAAATACAACACAACAATATGGAAAAG
>JACEFZ010028414.1:595000-635000 GCA_014155875.1 Cepaea nemoralis | reverse complement strand
AATAAAGTCTGTTCGTTCTTTCGTTCGTTCTGTCTGTCTGTCTGTCTGTCTGTCTGTCTGTCTGTCTGTCTGTCTGTCTGTCTGTCTCTGTCTGTCTGTCTGTCTGTCCGTCCGTCCGCCCGCTCGTCTGTCTGTCTGTCTGTCTGTCTGTCTGTCTGTCTGTCTTTCTATCTGTCTGTCTGTCCGCCCACCCACCTGCCCATCTGTTCCTCCTTCCCTCCCTCCCTCCGTCAATCCTAACGACCATCCTCCGTTCCTCCGTCCATCCGTCCGTCCGTCCGTCCGTCCGTTCGTCCGTCCGTCCGTCCGTCCGTCTGTCTGTCTGTCTGTCTGTCTGTCTGTCTGTCTGTCTGTCTGTCCGTCCGTCCGTCAGTACGCCTGTCTGTCTTTTAGTCTGATCGCCAGTTTCCCCGTCCGCCCACTTGCTCGCTTGTCATAGTCTCTCACGTTATCTGCAAATGAAAACACCCTCAGCCTACTAGAAGCAGTATCTAGTGCACCAACTCAAGTACATAACTAGCAACCATCTCTGGCCAGGTGAATAGAAATCACAGTTGGAAGTTGAGTAATAATAATGACAATAATAATAATAATAATAATAATAATAATAATAATAATAATAATAATAATAATAATAATAAAATAGCATTAAATAAATATCTAATACAAAAGTTAAACTACACCACATCTTTAAAAAAAAAAGTAAATGAAAAACAAGTCCCGAAACATCGACATGGCACACGATGATAATAAGTTTAATTAGTTTAGATACCTACCTATCTTTAACTGAAGAAGGACAACAGTCGGTCGGGCATGGGCAATGACACCCCATAGATCCCGCACCTCCAAAAATCATATTGAGGAACATCGAGCAGGCAATAAGAACTAGACCTTAAAAACAGCTGCATTAACAGCTGATTGTTCGGTTATTAAAAGAACTTGCTATATGGCTCCTGCAACACAAAGTCATCCATGAGGGACAAAGCAGACATGTGTTTGTTCATTATTGAGACATGTATCTGGCGTTGTTTAGCCTGTTTAATTCTTTACCGTAGATACCAAAAAAAATTGGTTCATAAACAGTATCATTTTTTTTTATTTTGGCGTTTGCTCGCTTTGAACTCAAGCGTAGTGCATGCAAGTGCTTCTACGTCTTGTGCATTGGACTGATGTTTTTGCGTGTGGATTTGCTTTTCCTATTACCACTATGATTCTACCTCAGGCTAACGCATTCCTACTTCTGAGGCACTTGTAATATACGTCCACAAGTCAAGGATGAGAAATCGACATTTTAATCCGATTGGCCGGTGTATGGGCTGAACCTGCTACCTCGGCGTTCCAGTACGCTGAAGTTTAAGAGCCAGAGCTCTTATCCATTCGGCCACGCTGGCCTCAAATGCCAAGTGTAGTGTAAACCTGCAAGCGGTTGGCTTTCGTTACAGAGAAAAAAATAATACACAATAATATGGTCTTTTACATTCCCGTCCACGCAAAAAACAAATTGTAAGTAAACAACTTATGCATACCATACGTTCTAAGTCACCTCATAATAAAGGTTAGGCTGTCTCTCAAACAGAATAAAGAGTTGTACATGTGGAATAGAAGTGAAAAAGCCATTTAACAATAACAGGATAATATGTCAATTTCCATTCCTTTTCACACTAAAAAACAAACTTTTAAGTAACCAGCTTTTGCATGCCATACGTCATATGTCACCTTATATTGTAGGTTAGGTTGTGTCTCCAACATTATAAAGAGTGGTAAATGTGGAATAGAAGTGATAATACCATTTAACAAAAGCACATACAATACAGCTGGCTGTAACAGCTCCCCGCTCACTGATTTGTTATAACGAGACATTTCATTTATATGCAATATCCATTAGGGCTTTGGGAGTAACAGAGCATTATAGCATGTCGCTTGCCTGCAGGACGGCTGTCATGTGTTCGAATCACCTTTATTTATGTGTATATCGTCAGACATTGTGTGAGAGCGAGCTGATCCAGTGTGTATGCCTGACGTTATAGAAATCCTAAAGTCACAGAGGTAACCTCCTAGCTATTACATTAACGCGACCACTAGAAGAGTTGGCACTTATACAAATGCATGTCGAATTCAGACTCATTGTTCTGCGAATTAGAAAAGTTGCACGACGCACTCCTCCTTTTAGAATAGGAACTTCCCATTTACACAGAATAAGTTAAATGGTTCGGCCACACAACTAGGCTACCAACTGACAGCATACCACAACAAGCAATCATGTACAGACTAAATGTACCCAGAAGAAGAGGCCGACCATGTAAACTATGGACAGAGGGAATCTCTATACACGAAGCCCATAAATGGGCACTCTCTCGCTGTTTATGCTTCACCTCGACGCCGCAAGGTACAAGAGAAACAAAATGAGAGGATAAGAAGAGCGAATGCGGAATTCTGCAGGATGTGAAACTGTGAAATGAAACCAAATATGTATATAAAGAACTGCGAAGAAACAACAAGCGTGTATATCTTTTAATTTTCTCAGCTCAGGTGAATAAAAATCACAGTAGAAATTTTAATAAAATATAATAACAATAATAATCAAATAACACTGTGGAAATATGTAATAAGTAACTGTCGTGGTGAAGAGGGCGCGTTAGTGTAGTCGCTATGGAGTTACACTGATAATGGCATGAGCGGTGTAGGACGGGGGTTCTTTTCCTTCTGCGTTCATCCGGAGTGTGTTTTTTTTAGACGTAATTGCGGTGTGTCACGTCATGCACCCTTAGGCCAACACATCCGTCTTTAGCGGGCGATTTGTATCGGGTTTGCCTTCCCTGGAGACTTTCAATGTTGTGGTGCCGTCCACATTCCAGCTGGGTTAGAACGTTCGAAGACTTCACGGTCAGCCTTCACGGGAAGGCAGGGGCAGTCCTTGGGCATTTACCGCCATCCAAGGAGGCTTCCATAATTACAGAGCCGATACATAGCGCTCTGGTACTGGGCTCACCCAAGGAATCGTCTCGTCCTGCGCATGGCTGCTTCATTTCCTCGCTTCCGTATATTGAGCATTTCGTTCGCTACTGGCCGCTCCCCAAGCACACCAGGAAAGGTCAATCTGCAGACGACATCCACTCAGCAAGCTTTCGCTTCGGACTTCCACATTATGCATTCGCTAGCCAAGCGTTCCATTTCGTGTTAATGGGGCGGTTTTCCACCATTGAATACGTTTAATTCGTGAGCTTTTGACTTACTTGTACATCCTAACCATTGAGTGCGACTGGGACGTTTTTCCAACCTTTGGTAACGCTCACGGCGTAGGCTGCAGATGTTGCCGGCTCAGCTCTTACCTCCATATAGGCCCTCACATCCGACAAATATTGACTTAGAGGCGTTCAGCCATATTCCTCAGTTGAGAGCCGTAGAATAAGTGTCTGCACCAAACATGTAGCAGGCTAAGCATCTCACCTACATCGGTAGAGGGTCAGTAACGGCCAGGCCCTCAGTTCCGGTGGATACTGGCTTAGAGGCGGTCAGCCATATCCCTCAGCTGAGAGCCGTAGATCAAGTGTCTGGATCAAGAATGTAGTGGCTGATCGTCTTCGCGCCTCTGACTTTCGTTCTTGATTAATTCAAAAAATTCTTGGCGAATGCTTTCGCAGTAGCTCGTCTTGCCGCGACCCAAGAATTTCACATCTAACGCCGCAATACGAATGCCTCCGTTTGTCCCTGTCAATCATTACCAACGAAATAGAACCGAGGTCCTATTCCATTATTCCATTCACGATTGTTCAGGCAACCGAGGCCTGCTTTGAACACTAATTGTTTTCAAAGTAAACGCGCCGGCCACTCGGAACGCTCAGCAATGAGCACCCACGGGAGAGAGCCGGCACACGGTAGGGCAGGAGAAATGGGCAGTGAACCGGTGCGAGCCGGACCGCCCGCCTGCACCTGCGATGCAACCACGAGCTAATTAACTGCAACAACTTTAATATACGCTATTGGAGCTGGAATTACCACGGCTGCTGGCACTAGACTTGCCTTCCAATAGATCCTCGTTAAAGGGTTTAAAGTGTGCTCAATCCAATTACGGGGCCTCAATAGACTCCCGTATCGTTATTTTTCGTCACTACTTCCCCGTGCCGGAAGTGGGTAAGTCGCGCGCCTGCTGCCTTCCTTGGATGTGGTAGCTGTTTCTCATGCTCCCTCTCCGGAATCGAACCCTGATTCCCCGTTACCCGTTACAAAAATGATAGGCGTGACACGTACCATCGACATTTGATAGAGCAGACATTTGAAAGATGCTTCGCCGGCACGTAAGGCCATGCGATCAGCACAAAGTTATCCACCAGTCACCAGTGGGATCACCGTGCCCCGCAAAAGGCAACGACGATTGGTTTTGAACTAATATACGCGCTCTTTCCGCGAGGGTCGGAGCTTGGTAAGCATGTATTAGCTCTAGAATTTCCACAGTTATCCAAGTAGGATCGTGTCATCTAAGGAACCCCGATTGATTTAATGAGCCATTCGCGGTTTCACCGTGAGACAGTGTGAACTTGGACGAGCGTTTGACACCTGCGTTCATCGGCCGCTAAGTCAGGGAGACTGACCACCTATCCCTCTGTGCACTGCGGCCTACTTAATGTAATGGTCCCAGCACTTCAAGGACCCATAATAGCTTCCTGTTTCGGAAACTCTTTTTTATTTACTTATTTAAGACCTGGTGTGGTTATTTATTTAATATTTATTTAGATTAGATATTTATTTAATTCCATTTGACTATTGTTGTTATTATTATTATTATTATTATTATTATTATTATTATTATTATTATTATTATTATTATTATTATTATTATTATTGGAGATCTTCTCATGGTATGTACATTTGTCTGCGAGTGTTGTTTCTATGCCGTATCCACACATACGTTAGTTCTCACTTTCTTGACACCTGGCTTGATTTGTCAAGACAGCAATGGGGCCATCATCACCGTGCCATGTTGAGCAATTAGGTAGCTGTGGGTCATAATTTTCCAGGGGTTAATAATATGGTGGTCTCCGTGGCAAAGGCCTTACGGACGCGATTCGTAAGCCCGCTTACCCGCTTTCGACACACAGCTGCGACCGATTTGGCAGCAGACCGCGTTGCGCTAGATTTTAACGAGTTGGTATGAGAGCCGGTCGTTCAGAAAGCAATGGCAAACTACTAAACGTAAACTTGGCAAGACATCAACAACAGCAGTAACATGCTGGTGTTGACAGCGATGTCCTGTAAAAAGGATATTTAAAAAAAATATATAAAATAAATAACATGGTAGTCTCCCATTAACCTCCATATGCACGTGGAATTCGACTATGTTCTCAGCATATAGCAATTAGGTTGCTAGGGTAAGTGAGTACCCTAGTCTGTGATACTATAATGGTTTTTTTTAATTTAAATATAAATGTCCCTGAAGCAATTTCCTGTTATCAGTCTGTGATCTAATAGGACCAACACATTTTGTAAGACTGGACGCACTTCGATCTTTTCCTCACTTAGCAGGCGATGAGCCCTGGCACCGAAACCTTCTCCGACAGTGCTCAAGATATTACCAACTCAGTATTCTGTCAGCTTCGCTAAAGCGCATGCTGTTAATCTAAGACAGTCCAGATATGTCCCCTTATTCCGGTGACTACCCGGCGCCCAGAACTGGGTCTGTTGCTTGCTTGTGTTCGTTGGCTTGAGCTCCACCATGAAGTCCTGTATGTCGGATGAAGGCATCCTATTGTCCAACATCACTGTGATGTCATACAGGACTTGAGGCTTGCGTGAGTATCCGTTGTCCCATGTCTGGCTTATTGGTGTGCAGACTGGTGGTTCCTCGCCGTACAGGCAGACACTCTCTGTCACACCGCAGTGTGTTTCACATCCTCCACTACAAAAAGGTGCTGTCTGGGATCTTCAGTTCATGAGTTTATAAGACGTCGTGGGGTGGCTTTGACTGTCAAGGCAAGGCAGCTACTTCTCTCCCGGTTCACTTATAGAAATAATAGAATATAAAGTCGCTTAAAAGTCGACAGGGTCGACTTCATCGCACTGGGTTTTATCCCATATAGCTCGGTCTCTTTCCGCAGCGCGGAAAGCGTCGCACAAAGCACGAACTCCGTAGCTTTTAACGACGACCCACAGGAGTCTCCGAAACAATTAACTCGTAAACCGAAGGGCGCGGCCCGGAATCGAACCCACAACCTTCGTAGCACGAGTCAAACGGCTTGACCACTTAGCCACAGAGACTATACATGAAACTTATATAAACAAACAACAGGTCGTGTGGTAAAGTATGTGTTGGGAATATCATTTTATTGGTGTAGATATTACTTCCTTGTAATCTCTTTTGATATATTGGAGATCCTGCATATTGTGTGTCTATTCATATATATTATATGAAAAACATGATAAATATCATGTGCATCAACCAAGCTTTTTTTTTTTTTTTTGAGAACAACAATATGGTGAGACATCTGAAAATATTCCTCATGCTATCTGGGTGAAGAAAAGCAAACACATATTCAACGATTTGCTGTCTGTCTGTCTGTCTGTCTGTCTGTCTGTCTGTCTGTCTGTCTGTCTGTCTGTCTGACTGTCTGTCTGTCTGTCTGTCTGTCTGTCTGTCTGTCTGTCTGTCTGTCTGTCTGTCTGTCTGACTGTCTGTCTGTCTGTCTGTCTGTCTGTCTGTCTGTTTATCTGTCTGTCTGTGTACGAGCCAGTTTTCTTCGATGCTAAAATCTTGTAAAAGGACAGTATCTTTCTTCTTCTTAGTCCACGATCTTCGAATAATGTATCTGCAATATTTCGGTTCCAAACCTCCGAGTAGAAATATTCAACCAAAGAAACACACAAATCTCCCATTGTCAAATGTATATCTCCAGGACGAGACATTTATGCCAACCATGTCTGTCTCCGAGTCTTTGACAAGAATGCAATCGTAAGACACACACATTGTTAACTGAGCTATAAAACTCTCACGTATAAGAGAAAACCCTTGGAATTTCATACACTTATTTTGGCAGCGATTCTTGACCTGCGGGTTTTTTTGGTTTTTTTTTCGATGCATTAAACAACAGCCCCGTTTTCATCATGTGCGAAGGTAAGTTAATAAGTAAGTCACAAATGGCTGTAGAAAAATAACTAAATATGATAACAAATTGAAACTAGTTTATTTTTATAATATATTGTCCCTTTATTTCTCAACATAATTTCCACCAACATTGATGCACTTATCCCATGGTGTTATCAGTCCTCCCAAACCGGCTGCATAGAACTGCGTGATCTGTTTTCAAAACCAGGTTTTCACTTCACATTCAACTTGGTCGTCATTCGCGAAATGTCTCCCGCCAAGGTGGTTTGTCAGTGTTTATGCTGACAAATGTTTGTCCCGTAAAGCAGTGCACAGCTGGGTAGAAAAATTTACGAGGGTGAGTCAATAAGTAAGTCACACAGTTCTGTGGGATGGCCGGTAAATGACAACAAAGCACGCAGTTCAATGCAGCCGGTTTGGGAGGACTGATAAAATAATGGGATAAGTGCATCAATGTTGGTGGAAATTATGTTGAGAAATAAAGGGATAATGTATGTATAAAAATAAACTGGTTTCAAGTTGTTAACATGTATAGTCATTTTTCTACAGCCATTTGTGACTTACCTATTAACTTACCCTCGTATATGGGACCAGACGTATGTTTTCGCGTGCAAATTACGGTCACCTAGTTATAAATCTCAAAGGTCAGTGTCCGACTTCGGCAGGCATTTATGTTTAGATTCCCTTTCTCATCCAAGGCAACAGGCACTTTCTACCAGAGGCTATGTTTTCTTGCCTAACAATGCCAGGGCAACGAGCTTACGGTCGACTCTTTGCCATATCTAACTGCCGTGGTATGTTTAAAGTGCACAACTGGCACACGGGATCGCCTGTTCTCCGCCCTTATCAGAGAAGGCTAGGTGTCTGGACTCACTCAGCAAGAGATCAGGTAGACGTGTGGTATCGAAGCTTGAGAGGCTGAGACTGACACCCTGACCTCTCAACCACGGCTGCCCAGTCTTGAAACTTATATTTTTGTAAATTAACATGTGTTACGTGTAATTATGTCTGCACTAGTCGTGTTATTTCAATAACCAGCAATCAAGATCAGTAGGAGAGGTTTCAGAAATTGTCTATCACTCATTATGAAGATGATTATCATCACGTGCTTTACCAACTGACGTCGCTATATCTCATCATCAACATCACGTGCCATGCCGATTACTGTGAATGATAATGGTTCGACACTTCACATCATCATCTTTCAATTCCAATTTCTGCCATGTAGCCAAATCATCCCGGTTTTGCTGCCCCAGTATTAATTCCAGTAATATTTCAATTGTTACTCCATCCTTTCCTTGTGACGTCGTTCCTAAAGGCCCTCAGTGCGTCTTCCATTTTCCCTGTTCTAAATTTTGCCATCTTATCTTCCCTATCATTGCAAGATACCAGCATAGTATGTGATATGTAATGCTGGAGAACAGGAGTATTCAGTCTTGTTGGAACAATGTTAGAAATCGAGAGCCTTGACTGACTGACTGACTGACTGACTGACTGGCTGACTGACTGACTGACTGACTGACTGACTGACAGCTAAGTAGGTTGGTAGGGGATGGGTAAGTGAGCTTGGTTAGGTAGGTAAGAAGGTTGGTTGGTAGGTAGGTAGGCAGGTAGGTAGGTTAGTAGGTAGGTAAGTTGGTAGGTAGTTAGGCTGGTCGGTAGGTAGGTAGGTAGGTAGGTAGGTAGGTAAGACGTTCGGCAGTTAGAAAGAATGTAGGGAATTAGGCAGTTAAGTAGTTAGGTAGACAGGTAGAAGGCCATCAGTCAGACAGGCAGGAGTTAGATAGGTACTTAGCTACTTAGGTAGGTAGGTAGGTAGATAGGTAGGTAGGTAGGTAGTTAAGCAGGCAGGTAGATAGGTAGGTAGAGGGTAGCTAGAGTAATAGGTAGGTTGTCAGACAAGCAATTACCTAGACAGTTAGTTAAGGTAGGTAGGTAATTAGACAGACATTTGTGTAAGTAGATAGGTTGCTGGGTAGGTACTTAGGTGGGTCCTTGGCGTTGAAAAATATGATACCATTTACTGTTTTACTTTACAATGTTCAACCGTTGTCAACAACTAACTGAGGCTAAGCAACATGATTCATGACATGCACTAAATGCAGCGTGATATCGTGGATAAAGACATTCCTGTGCCGGCATGTTTTGCCTTGAGCAAACGAGGTTTGTACCCTTCGGTTTACAAATTAAACCTAGTGAACATTTCTAAAGAGTGACGCTTAAAAAATTTCAGGAGTTTTGCAAAGCAGGTGTATAATAGATATAGGGAAACTAAACAATACAGCATATCCATTCGCGATCACGTTCATCATTTTTATTAAACGTTAGTTAAGTTGCAAGATGTCCCAACTCCTGAGTTGTTTTACTTAAGAACGTAATCTATAGGTCTATGTTTTATCATTATCATGTGACCTGCTAACTGGCGTAGGCGTTCAAACATCTTCACAGATTTCGGTCCTTGGTGTGTGACTCCATGTGATTTCGTCGGAAGATAGTGTAGTAATGCAAATCCTGACGGCAAAAGTGGAAGATGATGATGATGGTAGTGTAGTGGTTTCCCCATGACTTCCACACACGCTCGGGAATCATTCTACCTCCGCTGAACACATCCATTGCCTACTATCAGGTCATGTGATGACTGTGAATCTACAACAATGGCCAGACTGCGAGAGCAGCAAATTAAAAGAGGGGTGGCCAAACAAGAACACTACGCAGGAAGCCAAAGAAGATTGATAAACCAACACAGAACTGGCGTCGTTAGCCGCTACACGCTGCGGGATTTGCTGAGGAGGGGATCTGAGCACTTATGGACTGAATGGTCCGATGTGCAACGAGGATGATCTGTCGACTAACTAACTAACTAACTATCAGGTCATGTCAGGAAACCGCTCTGCTCGGCTATTGATTTGTTCACTTATCCCGGTGGATACTCGGTTCACAGAACTGCGTTAGGCCACTTTCTGATTTGCTTCCCATACCCCTACACATGAAAGTGCAATCGGGATCCCCCCCCTCCCCACCCCCCCCCCCCCCTTTTCTCCGAGTTATGAGACCATAAAGGCATTTCCCAAAACGCCCATGTTTACTTTTGGAAAAGATAATATTTTAGAATTCACGATGATAACAAAAAAGCCTGAATTTTTTCAATCTTAGTCTAGTTCTATGTTCTATGTGATCTAAGAGAGCAAGATAAACACACAGAGGCATATGAACTTACAGTAAAAGTTTGGAGGGTGGAAGATCTACATACGTGTTAATGCAGAAAACGGGGGATATATGTTGAGGTCATTTGGGTGGGGTACACACTTCACAACGTAAACACGCGTTCATAATTCTTGTTTCCACACTGCATTCTTGTTTCCATCATCATCACTATCATCATCATATTCTTATACATTGTAATAATTCATCATGTTCATATATTGTGACCATACATTATCACAATTCTTCATCGTTATGTGGCTTTTATTCTGTCCAGAAAATTGTCACAATTTGTCATCATCATGTGACTTGTAATCTGTCCAGAAAATTGTCTCTAAATTCAGCTCAGGCCTTGTGTTATGAAGAGATAACTCCATTTTACAAACTATTGTCTGTCTCAAGACGGCTAGGTGCCAGTCACGTGGCTTTTATTCTGTCCAGAAAATTGTCATAATTAGTCGTCATCATTATGTGACTTTCATTCTGTCCAGAAAATTGTCATAATTAGTCGTCATCATTATGTGACTTTCATTCTGTCCAGAAAATTGTCATAATTAGTCGTCATCATTATGTGACTTTCATTCTGTCCAGAAAATTGTCATAACTAGTCATCATCTTGTAATTTTTTTTTTTCGTATCAGGTCTTAGTCAGATATGAATAAGCTACCATATGACAATAGACGGTACTACCTGCTTTCTGTTAGCGTCGAATGTTGGGTGGCGCATAGCAAATCCGACACCCCACATTGTGCCAACAGCTTCTGGTGGAGGATTGCAAATGGGAGAGTACAAGCCGTACCCTATTGCGAGGAAATGCAACCTACAGACTACAGGCTCTAAGCCTGGTCGGCAACAGGTCTAGGATGGAAGCTCCGCGACAGGCGGGCAGTTAAAGCATAGCTTTGCTGATCCGGCGGCTTCTGCAGCCAGTCTTGTTCCAGTTGTATTGGAGTTACCTTTCCTCTGGAGTAAACTAGTCAGGTCGAGAGAGAGAGAGAGAGAGAGAGAGAGAGAGAGAGAGAGAGAGAGAGAGAGAGAGAGAGAGAGAGAGAGAGAGAGAGAGATTTAAATTCAGCTCAGACCTTGTGTTATGAAGAGATATAACTCCGTTTTGCAAACAATTGTCTGTCAAGACGGTAAGGTGCCAGTCATGTGGCTTTTATTCTGTCAAGAATGGTTTAATAATTGGTCGTCATCATTCAGCATATTCTGTCGAGAACGTTACTAAAATTCGTCATCATCATGCAGCATATTCTGACCAGAGCGATGTCACAATTCCATCAGGTGTGAGACATCCCGATCTTGTCCATGCCATCCTACCTCTGCTAACCTTTGCCACCTCTCTGTGCTGATTTGTGTCCATCGTTCACAAGGACGACCCTTTACGCGTTTTACAATACCGAATGCATTGATGATATATCAAGCCTACATACTGCATGAGAAATACACTCACCGGTATAGATCGGCACTAATAGAAAGAGAGCAAAGCAGTTGAGAATTTTGTTAGCTCGCTTTGAACTCAAGCGTGGTCCATACACATGCTCCTACTTTTAGTGCAATAGGCTGATTTTTGCGTGTGGGTTGGCATTCAGTAATACCAGTGCCCCTCGTCATCAGGCGAACCCACTCCGACTTCGCAAGTACTTGTAATTTACATCCTCAAGTCAAGGACGAGAAGTCAACATTTTAGTCCAACTGACCGGTGTAGGGGTTGAAACCGCGACCTCGGCATCAGCACACCGGAAGTTTAAGAGCGAGCCCTCTGATCCATTCGGTCATGCTGACCTCTTAGAAATTAATTGATATAGTTGATAATTTAACATTGCAGGCAATGGTGGTGACACCAGAATTGGAACTTGCCGACTCCCAACTACGACTGTCACACGTTTCTCTTGATGATAATATCACGAAGTTCTTACGATGATATGCTCATGATATTATTGTGTGATGGTCGTTGTCTAGGTAACGATACTCATGGTGTGTCAATGGAGATATCTGTCTTGCAATGTAACTTACCCCCGCAGTGCATATTCACCAGGCATTAAACAAGATTCCGTTGGCGCACATAATCCTTTATTACAAAAATAAGACGGACAAACGGAACAGGCTTATACGTCCAGAAACATAACGTAATCCATAGAATATAAATATCCTCCTCACAATTTAACCAGCACACATCAATGCCTTCTCACGGCTGGCTTCTAATCTCAATCCACAAGACAGGTAATCCAGCTACTATCCACGGCTGGATCTCCCACAATACAACCCACACATTGGGTTGGAGCCACTGCTCAACTATAGAACCCACTCTGGGTTTAGGCCTACACTCAATACAGAACCCACTCTGGGTTCAGGCCTGTCTTCACAACTAGAAGAACAACACAACACGGAGCTCTCTCTTAAACGACCTGACCCGCAGTCGGTCTCTTCTCCCACTGACTTTTCAGTCTCCTCACTTCACACAACACACAACTCTCCTTCCGCCATCCCCTCGGGTTTTTCCCTCTACCCTCACTATTTTATTTCTCAGGACTGGCTGTCTTCTCATAGCCAGGTCAGTCACTTTACTGTCTCCCACTCTCATCTCCATTCTTCCTCATGCCCGGTCACTCACCTCAATGTCAGTGACCCAGGCTTATGTCAACGACAAAGGACTGCGTACCTCAGACACACCTAAAATGTGTCTTCATTTGCTAGGTTTATCATCCACCCAAAGCCATCCACCTATTCGCAAGCTTACATATGCATAACACTGAAGTAAACTAGATCCCAGTGGTCAGGTACCTTTGGTAGCATGTTGACGGGAATGTAGAACATCACAATGCAACAGAAGCAGGATGTCAGAAGGCTAGCATAGTGTCTTACCAGTTGTCATCATTATTCATGCATTAGCGTGACACTAAGGAAGTCAAGTGACAAGCAATTGATGGATGGATGGTTGGTTTGTTGGTTGCTGGGTTGAATGGCTCTTTGGTTAACTGTTGGGTTGAATGGTTGGCAGGATGGTTGTTGGGTTGGATGGTTGGCTGACTGGTTAGTTAATTAGTTAGTTAGTTATTAGTTAGTTAGTTAGTAGTTAGTTAGTTAGTTAGTTGGTTAGTTAGTTAGTTAGTTAGTTAGTTAGTTAGTCGACAGATCATCCTCACTGCACATCGAACCATTCGTGTGTACCTCAGACATACCTAAAATGTGTCTTCATCTACTAGGTTTATCATCCACCTAAAGCCATCCACCTATTCGCAAGCCTACATATGCATAACACTGAAGTAAACCAGATCCCAATGGTCAGGTACCGGCTGACTGGTTGCTGATTTGTATGTTGGGTGGTTGGTTGGATGGTTAGTTGCTGGTTTGGGTGGTTGGTTGATTAGTTGATGATTTGGGTGGTGTGTTTATTGGTTAATGGTTTGGGTGGTTGGTTGATTAGTTGCTGGTTTGGATAGTTGGTTTATTAGTTGATGGTTTGGATGGTTGGTTGGTTGGCTGCTGGTTTGGATGACTGGTTGAATGGTTGCGGAGTTGAGGGGTTGGTTCATCGGTTTCCGAGTTGGATGACGGTTGATTAGTTGGATGATGTTGGTTGATTGGTTCGTTCGTTCATTGGTTGATTGATTGATTGCTGGGTTGAATGTTGGTTGCTTGGTTGCTGGGTTGGATGTTTGTTGATTGGTTGCTCGGATGGATGGTTGATTGATTGGTTGGTTGAATGGTTGGATGCTGGTTTGGATAGTTGGTTGATTAGTTGCTGGGTTGGATGGTTGCTTGATTGGTTTCTTGCTGCTGTTAGATGGATAATTTGTTGGTTTGGTGTTTAGTTGGTTGCATGGATTGTTAATTAGTTGGCTGGTAGGAGGGTTTGTTGCTCCGATGAATAGTTAGTTATATGGTAGGTTGGTTGCTTGTGTGCTTGGATAGATAATTGGTTATTTGATTGATTCCTTATCGCTGTAGAAAACGAACCAATATATTTCCCTTTCTATTGTCCTACGTCTTTAAGAACCTGAATCCTTCCCGTTTGTAAGAATGGTGCTGACAACCTCTACACTCAAAGGCTGACACAATAATGACAATTATGTTGTCCTCGTCTGGGTTATACTCCGCTATAAGACACTACGTCTTGCCAGTTGTCCATGCTCTTCTCATCTAGGGTTGTCAGATACGTGGACACTAAAAAGAGGACATAATAAGACAAAAAGGAGGACATATTGAATGTTTAATGTAAATCGTTCCAGATTAAACTCACAATCAGTTCAATTTTATTACAATAACTGCCAATAAATTTGTTATCATAGCAGGTGGTTGGTTTACAGAAATAAAATATTCTTTAAAAGCAGTAAACAGCCTCAACAGCCTCTCAACAGCTGGAAACGAACTGAGCCATCTAGTTTTAGAATGATAGAGTAGTTGCTGATAGTTAATGTTGACATAGTCACAACAATCCTTTAAAGGTTCTGTTCTGACAGTGTATATAGAAAAGTAATTGAATATCTTCAAGACAATATATTCAACGTCAATCTGCATTAAATCTGCGCCGTGTTGGATGCAGTTGTGCAGAACATGAGCAGAACATCCAACGCCTACTAATGGCTTACTCTTCAAATGCGAGAACACATTTCTACCTTCTCGTCTGTTAATGCCTCCAAAATTCAAATTGGCATTGTCACCAGCAAAAGCAACACATTTGGAGTACAAGTCATGTTTTTGGAGTGTTCTTAAAATATACTGTGATATAGTTTCTGAGGTTTCATTTGGTGTGTTGTCTAACTCGAGAATCTTAGTTTGGATTCCACCTGATTTACAGTCAAAGTACTGAACAACGATCGGAAATATTTTCTGCGAACTGTGATTGCTAGCATCTGTCGAAAGACCGAAACATGAAATACCACTTAAAGATTTATCCAATTCATCAACAGTATGAGGGGCCAATCACCTGGTTTATTATTGCTTCAGTCTTTGTTTTTGCCCAAGCAATATTTTTAGCAATTTCTGAATCTTCAAATAATGTGTGCATTAAACCAGCTATGCCGGTCATCGAGTGTTAAGAGTGATGATGACAAACCGTATGAAATGCCAAAGTTGCTTCAGCCGCATGCGCTTTCAGCAACATATTTAGTACTACAGCAGTACTTAGACTGAAATAAGAAAGACGTCAATGTACTAGATGACGCGGGCACTTTGATTAGGTTTCTATGTCTCTCACTGTCAACATGGCGCTCCAAGTTAGTAGTTCCTTTGTTGGCAACGGACAAGTAACTATCGCAAATCGTACACTTTGCCTCATTCTCGTTGATCCTTCAACGAAGCATGGAAACTTATTTTTCATAGTGCTCGAGAATCTGCATTTTCTCTTTGTAGAAGCCATTTTCATAAACATGGACGACAAAAATTACATATTAAAGAAAAAAAAACTTTAAGTTTCGTCTTTGCTACCGGAACCGGAAATAACAATAACATTTTGACCATAGAGATTACAGCATTGTTAGCGTTGCCGCATAAAGCAACAGTTAGATTCAACTTATACAAATAATTGGTGTCTCACATTTGGTATAAATAAGCAATGGGTTTTAATTAAAGAATGTAAACACACGGTAAGGTGTAGATACATTGTAAGTTGTAACAACAATACATAAAAAATTATAACATAAAATATTTTTAAAAGCCGGACATTTTAAAAGTTTTTAGCTTTGCCTGCCAGACGGAGGACATTAGGCTAAAAAAAAAAGAGGACATGTCCTCTCTTTGCTGGACGTCTGGCAACCTTATTCTCATCAGATGACTCAAACAATGACAATTATGTTGTCCTTGTCTGGGTATAACTCCGCTGTCTCCGGCACATGCTTGTGTATATTCTTAACAGCCCTTGGTATTCCCATTACTGTACAAAGGAATCCCATCCTAGTGGTCTCTCAAGGTAAAGACAGACCCGTGACAGATAATGCTGTAAGGTCGTGAAGGGTTATCCCTCCGTATTGTCGAGCTAGTTGCATATCCTTTACTGGACGTTGCAGCCAACCCCAGGTTTGGCTGTTTGTGATCTCTTGGACAAGTTTACGTTCAATAGTTCACCATCCCTTTCTGGACGACCGGCACTCATACTGTTGTAAGAAACTATCGCAAGGTGCTCTGCTTCCAAATCGCCAGCAGCTGTGTTTCGAACTCGGTATGCGGAATCGCAAACTGCGTCAGTAACCTCTTCGATACAGCACAGGACCGGCATATACACACACACACACACACACACACACACACACACACACACACACACACACACACATATAGTTTAACAGCCAGCGAAGAGTCATACTACTAATCATTCCCACGGCTATCTAATTTAAAGTTCTCCTGGTCTTCCCTCTCTGTATTGAGATTCTTCCTGAACCCCTGCCGATCCCCCGCAATCTCATTCTTTCCACATACGGGTTCTCAATCTGTTCCCCCGCCTTCCCCACCTGGTTCCACAAGCGCACGATTACCTCCTCCTTGTCCATAGGCAAGCTACCACAGAGATTATATATATAGTCTAGACAAGAACATAATAAGAAGGGATGACCATTTCCCTTCCTTGCCACTTCTCATTCTCAGAAAATTCTAAATAATATCCTGTACCGATTTTATTAAACTAGCCACCCCTACCCCTCCCCCATCTTTTCCAATCACTTTGCAGATCTGGGGGAAATAAACTCCGCCACTGTCATGGTAAAGATGTGTCATTAGTTATTAATTATTACTCGCGGTTCCAACATCTCGGCAACGGGTCGTCCCTATTATACTTCGTTCCTGCGCCAGTAAACATGGTAAACAAGGAAGTACTACATGTAAATCTCTTGCTGTGCTATATTCGTGTCACTCTGATATTTTCTTATCTCATACACGGACTGCGAAACATCTATGCTTCGTTGATTCTCAGCACTAAGATAACAATCTTCGCCCTTCAATGACGTCCTGCTGAGTTATTTGCAAGCTATCTCTGGAATGCTCTTCTCCTCTCTTGCCATCACTTGCCATGACTAGATAAATCACTTCTCTCATGGTGGACAAGTTTTATTTCACCAGTCACGAGGGTTGACTGCCTCATTACCACATTTGTCTGTTTGTGTCTTGTTATTATCAAACGTTGTTTTCTTTCCTTCAATCTGCACTAGCCCGAAGGCCTTAATGCCTCAAGCTCAAGAAGAAAGAAAAAGAAGAAGAAGAAGAAGAAGAAGAAGAAGAAGAAGAAGAAGAAGAAGAAGAAGAAGAAGAAGAAGAAGAAGAAGAAGAAGAAGAAGAAAAGAAGAAGAAGAAGAAGAAGAAGAAGAAGAAGAAGAAGAAGAAGAAGAAGAAGAAGAAGAAGAAGAAGAAGCATTAGGAGAAAGAGGAGGGAGAGGGGAAGGTCGATGAGGAGGAGGAGGAGGAGGAGAAGGAGGAGGAGATAAAAATGAAGAAGAAGAAGAAGCAGCGGTTGCATAAACAGGAGGAGGAGCAGAAGATGCAGACAGATTAACGATCGGTGATTTGGTTGTGATAACAGAATGTGTTCGATCTGTCTTCCATACCGTGTATGTATGTAAAATGTGGTCGGCAGCCACATAAATCCTTATTGTCAGAATGATACACTTGACATATTACCATAAAAGCCTTGTCTCAATACAACCACGCTGATCTTGCTTTAGTCTGATTCGATTTACAAGCATGTCAGACTATCTGCAATCGATTCACGAGGGACACGTAAGCTCTGATTGTTATCGGCAGAAACTATGTATAAATAACATTTAAAATATGTAAACACAGACGTGGAGGAGCAGGTGGACTGTTGTGGTGATTGCCCCATTGTAGAAGATGCATTCCTGTGCATGTTTCACTGGCTTGTGCAGTCAAGGAAGGTGTGTTTTCTAATCCTGTCGTGTCTTGTTTATCACGATAAGGCTATAAATAAGGCTCTAAGATTATTCGCTATGACATGAGTGGCTGTGAATTGTGGAGTCCTCAACCTTTCTAGAGCTTGTATTTATCTGTTGTTGTGGTGCCGTAGGATGCGCTTAAACGAGAGAGTTAATGTTTTAGCGTCCAGAGCACTTATCATTGCGATAGTTGCTATAGAGGAAACATGATGTGGGAAATAAATAACAGCTGTTTGCATGGTGACACAATTCTTGATGACTGTTGTTGAAGTGGGGAATTGACAAAAGACTTTGTCGAATACTGACCACTTGCGAGGACTATTAATTCTTGTGCCCTGACTAGATAAATCACGTCTGCCATTTTGGACAAGTTAACTTTAGACATGCGTGTTAACATCCCTTTTCAGCACATTGTCTGTTTGTTTTCTGCAACAAAGACCATCGTCATCATTCACACTCTTGTACTGTTGCTGTAATAGACTGAGTTCTTAGGTGCTTGTCCCTAGTGTAAGGCATCGATTCTTTTTCATAATTGTATCATAATATTTATTATAATAGAGGATATTCGTCATAAACAATGGATGGAATTGGCAGGCTTGGCCATGGGAATCCCCATGGGAATCCCATAGGAAAGGTCCCATGGGATGGGATGGGATGGGACAGGCATAAATTACCATGGGATAGGGTGGGATGGGACAGAAAAATATGTCCCATGGACAAGACTGGGAATTGGTATTAGTGGGGATGTAAGAGTGTAGAGAAGCAACAGCTGATAATTTGTTGTTTGTGTTTTTGTTTTTGTTGTTCTTCTTCTTCTTCGTCCTCTTCTTCTCTTCTTATCCCTCTTCTTTCGTCCTTTATCTCCCATCAGGCGTAGTCCCTCAACCAACTTACTTCTATAAACTATCATCTAATAAATATTGTGACAGAAACTGGAAACATGTATTAGAACAACCAGCTAAGAGCTCTCCCTTAAACAGGGATTTAAGTCGCCGTCACTTAACGAAAGGCCATCAGTGAACGCCAGACTGTTAATATTGTTATGACAACAATGAGCTAGAGACAGTTAAACAACTAGGCAACAAATAATAATAATACACGTGACATCAAATTGATCAAACTATCAGACGGCAGTGAGGAGAGGACACTCGTGATGTCCAGTATAGGCTCACAACAGCCTGAAGAAGTTCAGATATATGCTAAAAATCCACTTTGATACGAATTCGACCCAATGACCTCCGGACCGACAGACGAGCATATAATCACTGCTGCTACAGTGGTTACCTACAGTGGTGTTTTCGACTGCTTTTTATATCATAGCTGTTAAGGGTATTACAATTGCTGTTTCCCCTCATGGATAACAGACGACACGAGTTAAAAGTAACGCCACCCGGCAAAGACTACACCCGTTTCTACTTAATTTTGGGAAACGTGAATTGTGAAACACTGAAAACATCCAGGTGTCAGCCGTTTGACATTTTCCGTCTTCTCTATATCACCCCACATGCAGTTTAATTTACATTTAGTCACACACAATAGCTACACTGTTCAATTTCTACAAGTGGCGATTAAAAACTAATAGACTGATGGCATTTTTCAGATTAGAAGAACAATCAATCAGGTGCCGTCTCCACAATGAATGTTGGCTGCAATGGGTCTCCACCACTGTCTGTCTGTCTCTCGCCCTGACTGTACATTCTGTCAGATTGATGTATCGCTGTCTACATCTTGCTCGCTTGCCTCCGATCTTGCCCTCCAGTATGGTTTTCATTAAAGTGTTATGGTTTTTTAACGTGGCCGAAATATTTCACTTGCTTCATTTTTATTTCTTTCATCAACTCTCTTTTCATTCCCAGTTTTTCTAGAACCTCTCTGTTTGGCTCCTTTTATTTCCATGAAATACGACATATTCTTATGTATGTCCATATCTCCAGGAACAAAAAAAAAACACTCATGAATAAACACATTGCACCTTATCCGCATACAGGTAGATATCTGGCCTGTTGATGAGTAAATCGTAGAGCTAATACTGCTGAGAATGAGTACAACTGAGAATGAGTACTGCTGAGAATGAATGTTCTTACTCATCGTTGGCACTACTGGACATTTGTATAAAATCCTGAAACTGTTAATTTTCCGTTACAAACAGTCTATGTTGTACACTACTTCTACTTCAGCCCTTCATCCCTTATCGGGACATAAACCTTCAACCAGACCCACCAATTCGTCCTATCTTTCGCTCTTTCCTGCAACTCTCTCCATTTTCTCCCAATAGTATTCATTTCTGCCTGTAATTCTCTTCTCCTCGTGTCTATTTCTCCTGCTATTTCATTTGCCTTGTGGTTTCCAAACAATAGTGTCCTGTGTCAATTGTCCCCATGTTTTCTCAGTGTGAGATCTATCCAGTGCCACCGTCGTTTCCTCACCATTTGGTTTACTGTGATTTATTTAGTTCTCTCCATGAGCTCTACATTGGCGATTCTGTCATACCATTGTATTCCCACTATTCTAAGCCAGCACCTATTGTTATGCTAGTTGCAAAAACCAACAAAAGGTGGTCTGCTGCCAATCCCCCGCATCTGTTTCGAACGCTTGTATACAAGATTACTAACTGCGTCCGTAATACCTTCGCCACGGATTATCACACCTAATTTTTTTATTTTTTTAAATATTTATTTTTGGCATATCCTTTACAGGACATCTTTGTCAACACCTCATTTTACTGCTGTTGTGATGTCTTGGCAAGTTTTGCGTTCAGTAGTTTGCCATTGCTTTCTGAACGACCTGCTCCCATACCAATTCGTTAAAACCCAGCGCAACGCTGTATGCTGCCAAATCGCGCGGAGCTGTGTTTCGAACGTGGGTAAGTGGGATTACGAACCGCATCCGTACCCCTTGCCATGGAAACCGGCACCTATTAGCGAAGTTTATTAGTATTTATTTTAATTTGTATTCATGTTTCTGATCCTTACAATGCAACAGATTTAACATTGGAGGTAAACATTCTACATGTATTCCCACTAATGAGATGTCAGTATTCATGATGGCAAGCCAGTATTCATCTTGATATGTCAGCATTCGGGATAAGAGATCAGTATTTGTGATAGATGTCAGTACTCATGATAGGGGGATTGTATTTTTAATACCATGTCATTCTTTGGCATAGGATGATGTCAGTCTTCTTGACGTGACCGATGTCAGTATTCATAATAAGATATCAATATTCGTCATGGGAATTTCGGAAATTCGTGATAGGATGTTAAGTTTTCGTGATAAGATATAAATATTCGCCATGAGATACCATTATTTGTGAGACAAGATCAGTGTCCGAGTTGGAAAACTTTAACCAAGCGGTTTTGTTTTCTCGTATCATGAATAGTATTTTACAGATACCATTTATAATCAAGTGTATCATCACATGTAGTACAACTCATAAGAATGCTCTATCTAGACCAACAAGCAGCGGTTAGAATAGATGGCGAGGCATCAGATTGGTTTGACATCAAGCAAGGAGTCCGTCAGGGATGTGTGCTGTCCCCCTATTTGTTTAACCTGTACGCCAAAAATATAATGAGAAACGTAAGAGATTATATAAATGGGAGCTAACTGATGCCCTAAATATCGTGGTCATGACATACCAGAGATCGGTATGCTGATGATACAGTATTGCTACCCACAACAAATGGTATAGAAAACCTATTAGCCTCAACCCAATTGAATAGTGAAAATCACAACTTATATCTTAACATAGCAAAAACAAAGATAATGCATACAGATAAAACTACTACGGAGAAAGAAATATATGTTTGTGAGGAAAAATTGGAGGTTGGTGGACAATTTTGAATATTTTGGGTCACTGATTGCCAACAACGGTGACACAATGAAAGAAATTAAACGACGACTATCAATTGCTCTTCAAAGACTAAAACAACTGAATATATTATGGAGTGGGACAGACATAACTAACAAAAATTAGATTTTTAAGAGCATGCATCTTTCCCGTTGCAACATACGCCTGTGAGACCTGGACACTTACTAAACAAGCTGAACAGCGCATAAATGCCTTTGAATATAAATGTTATAGACGAGTTCTAAGAATATCCTGGGTAAAGAAAAGAACAAATGCATCCATACTTTAATAGCTGAATATTGAAGAAGATTGGCTATTAAAGACGATAAAAGAAAGAAAATTGAAATATTTTGGTCACTTGAAACTTCACGAAAGTTTGGAGAGAACAATAATGAAGGGGTATATGCCTGGGAAGAGAGGAAGAGGAAGACCAAAGAGAAGATGGGTGCAGGATGAGGCGGATGATCTCCAGATGGGTGTATCGGACGCGGGACATCTTGCTTATGATCGAGAGGTTTTCCGGAAGGTTGTTATGGGAGCGAGGTTCTGTAAATGTCATGCTACTGAATGAATGAATGAATGAATGAATGAATGAATGAATGAATGAATGAATCATCAGAAACTGCACTAGCGCAGTGATTAGTACACTTGCTTCCATTGGTAATTTGTTGAGATCTCCAACAAGACAGAATTGTCAACATTGACATGGACTCACAAGTAGACCCAGTCTAAGTGGGTACCAGGAAAGGCTCTGGGAAGTAAAGATGGCCAGCCCAGATATATAATACTCATCAAGTCCTTTAAATGGGCCCTTTACTTTACTTTTCGCTTATAATAGCACGTATATTCTACACCTTTGCTTTATTGACTACACAAAGGCTTTCGATAAAGTGAGACATGTCAACATGATAAGGATGCTTGAAGATCTACAAATTGATGGAAAAGACCTTAGACTTGTAAAAAACATATATTGGAAACAACAAGCTGCCATAAGAGTTGATAATGAAGTAGGCCAATATCAGCCTATCAAGAGAGGTGTGAGACAGGGATGTGTAATGTCTCCAGATCTGTTTTCCCTGTACAGTGAAAATATTTTCAGAAATATTGAAGATATGGAAGGAATCAACATTGGGGGACGATGCATCAATAACATTAAATATGCAGACGATACAGTCTTGATTGCAGACAATGAACAGAACCTGCAACATTTAGTAGATGCAGTTGTTACACACAGTGAACAACGAGGGTTAGAATTAAATTGTAAAAAGACACAGATTATGGTCGTCACTAGGAAGAACGAAATACCACAATGTAATATACAAGTAAATGGGAATATTCTTCAACAAGTGAATAGGTACAATTATCTCGGAACAGTAATAACATCTGATGGGAGATGCCTTGAAGAGATTAGAACAAGAATCGCCATGTCTAAGGTAGCCTTTAGCAAGATGAAAAACATACTGACCAATAAAAAGATGTCAATTGAAACGAGAAAGAGAGTGTTGAGGTGCTACATAGAACCTGTACTTTTATATGGATGTGAAGCTTGGACAATGAGCAGTCAAGCTGAAAAACATCTGATGGCTGTAGAAATGTGGTTTCTGAGGAAAATGCAAAGAATACCATGGACAGTCAGAAAGACCAATGAACAGGTCCTTCAAGAAACAATTGAAGATCGTAAACTGATTAGAGACATTAGACGCAGACAGTCACAACTTTTTGGGCATGTTATGAGAAGAAATGAATTGGGGAACTTGGTGACAACTGGTAAGATCGAAGGGAACAGACCAAGAGGAAGACCTAGAAGCAAATACCTGGATGGCTTGGCCTCGTGGCATGGTCGAGACAGAAACACTGAGCTGATCCACGACTCTGGTGATCGAGTGAGATGGCAAAACATGACCACCCACGCTTACCGGCATGGCACATGATGATGATGCTGAGCACGTATAGGGTGTATTTTTAATGGTTATACAGTGTTTGAAAATATTGCCGGTCCAAGTTTTGTATTTACCCTCTGTAAAGTTCATACAACATAATAGGTAAATACAAAACTTGGACCGGCAATATTTTCAAACACTGCACAGTCATTAAAAATTCACCCTGTATAATGAGGTCAGCATGGCCCGAATGGATAACAACACTGGCTCTTACACTTACGATGTGCTGATGCCCATGTAGTAGGTTGAGCCACTACACAGGCCAGCTGGACAAAAATGTTGACTTCTTGTTCTTGACTTGGGGTGGTAAATTACAAGTACCTCAAGAGTCGGAGTTGGTTAGCCGGATGGCGATGGACACTGGTAACAGAGAAAGCTAATCCACAGGCAAAAATCAGGTCAGTTCATTAGAAGTAATAACATGTGTATGACTATGTTTGAGTTCAAAGCGAGCGACAGAAAAATTAAAAAAACAATAACTTATAATTAGTTGTAATCTTTGAATTAAAATATTAATATTATTTTTTGTAATATTGGAAATAAGAAAATTCCAAGACATTAATCCTTCGACAACGAGGACAACTTATATAAATAAATATAATCCTTCGACAAAGAGAAAAAAAAAAACTGTAGTACTCGATGCATGAATAACTCATTCAATTTACACATTCGCCTACATAACCACGCATAAAACGAGAACACTGCAGCATTCAACATGAGTCGAGACAATTTTCTTAACACAAAAACAAAATAAATTGCCTGTGGGCTCCGCCATTGAGAAGGTTCTTCAACACATTGTAAAATTCGTCTACCGTGAATTAAAAACTAATGCAGTGACGTTGATTATGTATGTCAGAAAAACAGTATTCTTCTTAAGACTCACTTGTACATTTATATTTTCGTGTAGCGTTTTTCATGTTGTTGTGTCGGTTTGTGTTTTTGTTTACTCTATGCTGACGAAGGCTTTAGCCGCAACGTCCATTTTGTTTCTTGTAATTGTGTTCAAGCAAAGTTCACCGTCTACTTCTCATTGTTTGTGTGTAGGATTCATTCATTGCACTTAGTGTCTAGTATGTTTGTTTTATAAACGTGTAGATAACGGGATCCTAGAATTATATCTGGCTGAAGGTATTTTACGCCTGTGTCCGGTTCTCGATATGTTGGCATGTTCACTGTAAAGTCTCACTACACTTTGTATGTAGAACGAATTTGAACAATGAAGTTAGTTAGTTAGTTAGTTAGTTAGTTAGTTAGTTAGTTGGTTGGTTGGTTGGTTGGTTGGTTGGTTGGTTGATTGGTTGGTTAGTTAGTTAGTTAGTTAGTTGGTTGGTTGGTTGGTTGATTGGTTGGTTGGTTGATTGGTTGGTTGGTTGGTTGGTTGATTGGTTAGTTAGTTAGTTAGTTAGTTAGTTAGTTGGTTGGTTGGTTGGTTGATTGGTTGGTTGGTTGGTTGATTGGTTGGTTGGTTGGTTGATTGGTTGGTTAGTTAGTTAGTTAGTTGGTTGGTTGGTTGGTTGGTTGGTTGATTGGTTGGTTAGTTGGTTGGTTGGTTGGTTGGTTGGTTGATTGGTTGGTTAGTTAGTTAGTTAGTTAGTTAGTTGGTTGGTTGGTTGGTTGGTTGGTTGATTGGTTGGTTGGTTGGTTGGTTGATTGGTTGGTTGGTTGATTGGTTGGTTAGTTAGTTAGTTAGTTGGTTGGTTGGTTGGTTGGTTGGTTGGTTGGTTGGTTGGTTGGTTGGTTGGTTGGTTGGTTAGTTAGTTAGTTAGTTAGTTAGTTAGTTAGTCGACAGATCATCCTCATTGCACATCGAACCATTCAGTCCATAAGTGCTCGGATCCCCTCCTCAGCAAATCCCGCAGCGTGTAGCGGCTAACGACACCAGTTCGGTGTTGGTTTATCAATCTTCTTTGGCTTCCTGCGTAGTGTTCTTGTTTGGCCACACCTCATTTAATTTGCTGTTCTCGCAGTCTGACCATGGTTGTAGATTCACAGTCATCACTTGGTTCTCGCAAAAGTCTTACTTCTCGTAGAGCATTTAGAATGTCAGCCTGGTCCATGGCGCGTCCGCCCTCCACAGTAGCCTTACCTGCGAGCTTGTCAGCCCGCTCATTTCCTTGTACTCCCGCATGCCCTGGCACGAAGATGAAACTAATCTTTGCCAGCCGAGACCGCTCCAGAGACAGCAACCACTCTCTTCGGATCCACCCCATCTCTATCCTCTTGAGCATGCTCATTGAGTCGCTAAGGAAACATGCCCTAGTGAATGTCTGTGTCTCGAGCCATGTTATTGCTTTACTTACTGCCATGACTTCCATAGTCAGGCTACTTGTGGTCTCAACAAAAGCACCAGAGTCCTCCTTCACAATTCTCCCTCCGGCCTGAGCCGTAAAGGCCCATGAGCTTCTCACATGTCGGACGACCGACCCATCTGTGTAGATGACAGCATCACCGTCTAACGAATTCTCGAAAATCAACGCTTGTACTTCCGCCTCCACAGCAGCCGGATTTTCTTGTCTGCATTTTCTGTCTAGTTGGATGCAAACAGAAAAGGACGTACAGAAATCTGTTGGCACTTGTACCCACTCCTCGCCAGGTTCTAAGTCCTCAAGTGAACACTACCTGTTGAAGAATGTCTTCGGCTTGACCCACCCACGACCTCCCTCTTTTTAACCTGCTGCCCTTCGCCTTCTTAATTTCACTATGCAGTGGATGGTGTGTGTTTGCGTTAACTCTGAGGTAGGCACGTGCTCTGCAAATTTGTATTCTGTCTTCAATGGTTGGAAAATCAAGAAGGTAGCGCATCGCCCTGCATGCTGTATCTCTTGTACATCCAAGAATAATGCGCATAGCTTCGTTCTGTATCCTTTCCATCCTTTCTATCTGCTTACGGCTGAGAGTCAGGATCGCCATCGCATACTCAAAAACAGACATGACCAGCCCCTCGTATAGAAGACATAGATGGCGCTGCTCACAGTTTGCTGCCGCCATCACCCGCATCGCAGCCAAACCCCGCTTGGCCTTTGTTATCACCTGGTCTATGTGCTCATTATAAGCAAGGCTTCGATCAAAACGTATCCCCAGGTAATTCATTGCCTGCGTTCTTTCCACAGTCTCTGAACACAGATTTACCGTTGGTGTTGGAGTGTTGACAATATGGTTATTCAAAGAGAACCATGTCACTGTTGCCTTTGTTGGGTTGACCATTGCCCCAGCTTCAACACACCAAGTACTTATGCGATTGAGTTCGGTTTGTAGTTCCACAGCAACCTGATCTCTATCCTTACCCTGACGATACACTAAAACATCGTCGGCATATGACAGTGTCCTCCCCGGTCCAGTGATCTGCTCGCTGGTGATTCTCACAGTGTAGGCGTTGAACAGCACCGGAGATAATGGTGATCCCTGTGGTAGGCCAGGATATATTGTTGTTGGTTCCGAAGTCCAACTGCCACATCTGAAAACTACTTTCCGTTGGAAGAGGGCTGCGGCGATCCAACTAAGGAGGAAAGGACTTATCTTGAGCTCAAGAAGCTGAAGCATTAAGAAATCCAATGGTACTCTGTTGTACGCATCCTCAAGATCAATCGCTGCAGCAAAGGTTTCAATGCCTGAGTGGAAACCTTCATAGACGTCATGGGCAAAAACTGCTGCATTGGTCCAGGTTTCTCTTTTTGGACGGTACCCTCCCAGGGTAGGTGGGAAAACACCTTGCCTCTCTAGCTGGCTTGATATTTTCCTGGCAATTAACTTCTCCAGCAGCTTGCCTATTGTATTCTGCATGGTTATTACATCGATATCCCTGAATTTTGTGTGGTCTTTGCCAGGCTTCGGCAAGGGAATCAGATAGCTGTGTAACCACTCCTCCTTTATGTTAGCGCTCCCTATACTGTTATTGTAAATGTCTGCTAGTTTCTCTAGCTCGTTGTCGGTACACCTATTGATGTCATCGTATCTTATGCCATCTGGCCCTGGGGCGCTGTTTTTTTTATCGTCGAAACACAGCCTTGATTTCTTTCACTGTCACTGTGTCTTCATCCGAAATGTTCTGGGCCTTGCATCTGTCTGAGGTGACCTCCTTGGCAAGATTTCGGCCTCTCATGTCTGTCTGGTTGCTCTGCTCTAGATAGCGTTCGAAGAGGGCTTTTCCCTTGTTCTCGTCAGTCCTCTGCCAGATGAGGTCAGCACCTTGGAAGTCAGAAATTCTCTTATTCTTGGCTACCCCACTCATGCTTTTATGTAGTCAGCCAGAACAATTTCAGTGACTTGTCTGTGCTTACTCTTTGACATACCTCTGCCCATTTTTCATTTTTAACCTCCTTAACCAGTTTTTTTAAATAGCTTACTTTTGTGTGCATCTCTCTTTCTAAGTGCATGCAGGGACTAGGATGGGCAACTCTGTTCTTCTTGGCCTTTGAACAATGAAGTACATGATGGCATCTATAAATATGCTCCACAGTCCATCATGAAGGAATGTGCAGCGAATAGCTGTCGTATACTGGAGAAATTCTTTGCACCCCAAATGCCTGTTATAATGAATACTTCTTTGGTACTTTCCAGCTTCCCCAAAACAGCGTTAGACCATAGCAGTATCAAGTGTAACTAATTTAATGAATGTTTTGCTCATTTTTGATGACATCATGTACTTCGTGTTTCAAATTTGTTCTACACGCAAAGTGTAGTGAGACTTTACAAACACCCGGTATAATATACAAAACATAACAATTGGGGAACCCAAAGAAAGCGAAAAAAAAACAACAGATTCCTAGGTATTGACTGGGTCACACAGAAGTAAAAGGCAGAAGTATAGATTAGAGGACACACTAGATAACATATAATTGAAAGCTATATGTACCTTATCGTTGTGAGTTCAGGTGCATAATAGACCTGGCTAATGATGACACTTTTTAAAAAACTTCTCTAATTGGGCATGTGGCGAAAGAAACTTATTCATGCAGCGAGGCGCTATTGTCATTTAGAGGTGACAGATTTGAATCCCCGTATACCAACTGTAGTTTTCAATTGTTTTGTTGTCTTATGTGTTCTCCTATTGCTACTTCTTGTTTGTACTTCTATGGGCGCGAATCAATACTTGCGATTTTGTTTATTTTATTTATTTAAAGTTGCGTATCCCTTACTGGACTTTGCAGTCAACACCATCATTTTTCAGCTGCTGTTGATGTACTAGGCAAGTATTACGTTCAGTAGTTTGCCATTGCTTTCTGAACGACCAGCTCCCATACCAGCACGTTATAACACAACGCGACACGGTCTGCTACACAAATCGGTTGCAGCTGAGCTTCGAACGCCTGGTACCCGGCTTACAAACCGCGTTCGCAAGAATGCACATCTGTATATAATGTACAGTAGTTAGATGGATGTCGTGTTAATGTCTCATAGACTTATATTAGGTCGCAGAAATTTAGACATGCCTTACTGAGAGTCAACAATAAAAAATGACACAAAGTAGTGCAGCTTTACATAACAGAATTACGACACATACAAGACGTTGCGGCGATTAGCCTTCATCAGAAAACGAACACATACACAAAACACAACATATAGTCACGGAGATCTCCTGTGATTACATTAAGACGTGACGACAGAATGAGGAGAATAGAAAGCTGAAAAAAAATGAAAGCGAATTCTCAGGATGAAATCGACCTTTGTATTTCCTGTCTAATTCCATTCAGCTGGGAGGTTGGTGTTAATTCAGTGTTGATTTATTTTTCTTTATCTGTACAGAAAACAATTCTGCAGAATCGGTTAAGCACTTTGTTTGCTTAGTCGGCGCGTCTTTAGTTGTGGAGCAGACAGAAGAAATCAAAACCTGTGATTAATCAGTCTAGTATGCCCATCTTTAAGTCGAAAAACGGTGATCGATCCCCGCCTGTCAAGTGTGTGGTAGGAGTTGTTAGGTTTATTCAGTATCTTTTCAACATTTTTTGGGCAAGTTTGTCCGGGTACACCACAGTGGTATGCTACGCACTATAGGATGGGTCGCTTTCTTGTATCTACCATAATTATAACCATTCTCAGTTGTTGAATACAACATTAAAGACATTGTAGGTCATATGGTGCACCAGTAAAGATGGCTGTCAGGTCGCAGCCACAGCTTATGTTATAAATCATTTGTGCAGCTTGCGCTTGAACCTCACCTGTGCAGTTAGAGCAAATTTATTCAGTGGGAATGTACCTCTTGTCTCTCAAGCTGTGTCGGGATATGAGATATAGATTTCTGTAACTTCATTATTAACTGATTCAGTGCCAAAGGATAATATACCGCCACGTGTAGCATCTCATTTTGAGAGAAGGACGATATATCGCCATACTAGGGTCATCGTGTTACTTGTTTTGTTTCGCGGTATCTTCAGCAATTTAAGTGCTCAATGAACCGAAATTTACATATTCTTTGTATTGTGTACCGGGTTTAATCCAAACCTACTTTTTTGTTTGGCATTGAGTTAGTTAACATCATATCCTGCTACATCATCTACTTATGCGTGTATCGGTGACCATTGAGGAAAGGTTCATTGGATCATGATTAATGTAGCGCTTCGTTTTTACATTTCATATTCATTTGAGAGATCGCTGATTGGCGTACTGATAAGGATATCACTGGCCTGTTTCCACTGTAATAGGTATACAGTTGCGCTTTGAGGTGTTGTCTGTAAGGTTATGTCTGCATGATATTGTCTTTTGAATCTGTTCCCACTGTAGTAGGTATACAGTTGACCTTTGAGGTGTTGACTTTATGGATACATCTGCATGATGTTGGCTTTTAAGTCTGTTCACACTGTAGTAGGTATACAATTGACCTTTGAGGTGTTGTATGTAAGGATTTGTCTGCCCGATGCTGTCTTTTGAGTCTGTTCCCACTGTTGTAGGTATACAGTTGACCTTTGAGGTGTTGTCTGTAATGGTATATCTACATGATGCTGTCTTGTAAGTCTGCTGCCACAACAGACAAAGCTGATAGGTTTCATAAGTCCAATTGAGAGATCATCTAATCTCACTTGCATTGGAATGCTGTTGTACACATATATCTGGGCCCGATATCTGCTTCAAAACATCTTAGCTCCTGTATTTAGCTCAGAATATCTTAGGTTCGGTACGTATCTCATAACTGGCTTCTCTCAGAAAGAGAGAGGGTGGGACGTCAGGGGAGGGGGCGTGGTCTCATATCTAGTTCATGACATCTTGGAAACTTAACTTCTTTCAACATATCTTAGACTTAGTTGTTGGTTCAAAAGAAAGCATCTTGGATCATATATTTATTTCAAACATGTTAAATGTTACCACCTTTTTCTGAGAAAGAAACAAAGAACTAATTCAATCTCTTTCCGGACATCGCCACCACAGATCGAAAGTTCGGGCCATAAAGGCTAAATTTGAAAATTTGGTCCTTTGCGTTTAACTCAAGCACAGAAAGATTAGGTTGTGACGAGAGAAGCTTGAGATGGCTGCCTTCTTCAACAGAGAGACAGGCTTCTTCTAGAGAAGGAGAGAGAGAGGGAGAGAGAGAGAGAGAGAGAGAGAGAGAGAGGAGAGAGAGAGAGATGAGTGAGAGAGAGAGAGAGAGAGAGAGAGAGAGAGAGAGAGAGAGAGAGAGAGAGAGAGAGAGAGAGAGAGATTGGGAAAGACTTGGTTATTTGAGATTCTTCTTCTTCTTCTTCTTCTTCTTCTTCTTCTTCTTCTTCTTCTTCTTCTTCTTCTTCTTCTTCTTCTTCTTCTTCTTCTTCTTCTTCTTCTTCTTCTTCTTCTTCTCCATTAGTCCAGAATGTTGTTTTAGACATAATTGCGTTGTGCCTGTATACATCAGAGCTGCGATACTTGAGCCTTTTGGCCGACACATCCGACTTCTGCGGACATTTGTTGACCGGATTAACCTTCCCGGGATTTGCGATGTTAGAGGAAGAGGAGGAGGTCTCTCATCAGGAAGTGGTGAAGGTCTCTTATCTTCCTTTAAAAATAGTGGAGTTCTATGTTGAAATACCCTGCCTCAATGTTCACTCGATTGGCAAACTCAAAGAACCACGCCAAGACGTCCACTTAAGTCAGTGCTCCCAGAGCCCTAAAATATATTGCATCACTTTACGACTATACTTTTAATCCACAAATTTGCCTTTTCTTTGATCGAATCCAGGAGATATAACACCTTTATTTTCTCCCACGGGATTTATTACATCCTGGTTCCTTTCACGCGGGAATAACCCTAGGGGTTAAAAAGCACGATCCGTGTGTTACACATGAAAAGAGTGCAGTCACCCGTGTTCTGACGTCTGCACCCGGAATACGACTTCAATGCAGTTTGCGTAGAATGATCTGTTGATTGTGATTGCTATCTTTTGTAGACTACTTTATACTGATTATAACCTATTTTGTAAAGTAATCACCAGGCATGAACCCATACATGTACTGTTAGTGAAACGCATTTATTTTATCGGTAAAGGTGCCTTAGACAGGATATTCGTAATGTATGGAAAAGGTGCATTTTGTCAGATATTTTGTTTAGGAGTCTGAGGTTATATGAATTAAACAAATGGACAGATATTGGCTGCGGCAGGATATAATGACATGTCAATAAATGAAGTGCCATCTTCACAGTGAATGTTGACTGCAGTGGATCTCGCAAGACTGCATGTTGTACACTCTGACAGACTATTGTTAGTCAATCTCTGGATGTTATCTTACCATTTGCATCGTTGCCAACTTCTAGGTCGCCCGCCTTTGACTTTTCCTTCCTGTATGGCTTTTATAAACAAGCTGTGGGAAATCTTTAAACAATATGGAGTGAGTACACATCTACCAAACCTATGCAGAAGCTTATACAACAACAGTGAATGCATAGTGAGAGCAACTGGAGGACACTCAGAACCCTTCACCATAAGATCTGGAGTACGACAAGGTTGTGTCCTGTTCCCTCTCTTGTTAATAACATATATAGGCAACATATGTAAAGAAACCAGCCAAACTGAGACCACAAGAACACCACATGACGAGAACACAGAAGAAGAACCATCCGCAAATCTAACCATTAGAGAACTCCTGTTTGCGGACGACCAAGCACTAATAGCAAAATCAGAAGCTGAATTACAAAACCACATGAATAGTCTAAATCAAATGTGTAGGGTTCATAACATGAAAATTAGCACATATAAACCAGAGGTAATGACTGTAACTAAAGAAGAAAAAGCAACAACGATTCACCTAAACGAACATCCCTTCAAACAAGTAAAGAGTTTCAAGTACCTAGGAAGTATAATATCATCAAATGGCAAATCAGAAGACGAGATCGAAAATAGATGCAATAAGACGAACAAACTCATTGGACAAATGGCACCAATACTAAAGAACAAACATGTATCAATAACTACTAAGAAAGCTCTTTACAACACAATCTTCCTACCAACTCTATGTTACCAATGCCAAACCTGGACAATGACAGGAAAAGAGAAAAGAAGAATCAAAATAACAGAAATCGGGATGCCACGCCATTACGCGTAATGTAATATGACGACTACTACTAGCTAAATGTTATAGTGCTCGCCCTGCTTTGGACCCCCAGGCAGGTGCAGTGCCGGGCCCTATGTCTCGAAATGGTCCAACCACAACTACTGTAGGTCCTTCTCAGATGTCCTGTGGAGCAAGAGGACCTGAGAACAGAGGTCTGGCCATATCAAACAAAGATTAAAAATAATGCACTGCAATGCGGAGGGAGTGAGGGAAAAAAATAGAACTAGAAAACATCTTGGACCAAGAAAAAGTAAGCTTATGTTGCTTGCAAGAAACTCACCTCAACGAAAATATAGCCTTCAAAATCAGAGGCAACCAGTGTTACTGGTGTGACCGAAAGGACAGGCGAAAGGGTAAAAAATAACATCACTACTTCTCAAATTGAAGTTTACATGAAAGGGGCTGAATATCAGACACTTAAATTTAAGACATGCAATACAGACCTACATCTGATCAATTACTACTGTCCAAGTGACCGACCACAGGCACTGGACACACTATCATTAAAAGGTGATTTCAACAGCCACTCGCAGAGCTAGGGCTATGATCACATGGACCAGAGAGGAGAGAGACTGGAAGACTGGCAGGATGAGAATAGATTCATCTTGATTAAAAAGCCGTTCGACTCACATAATTTCTACTCGAGATCATGGCACACTACAATTACACCTGACCTGGCTTTTCATTCGCCATATATGGAGTGGAACATTACACGAATTGTTGGGAAACAACTTGGTGGCAGTGACCATCGACCAGTCATTATAACTGTAGAAAATGAGCTTGTAAGTGAAAGCAGCACCCTCTCGAGGTGGAACTACAAGAAAGCAGACTGGGCAATGTACAAGCATCGCACCTTGGTTAGAAATCTGAACACCGAGAAAGACATAAATAAAGTAGTTGAAGAGCTTGGGAAATGAATAATATTGGCAGCACGAGAAACTGTACCAAGAGGAGCCCGTAAACATTATAAACCCTACTGGAGTAGTGAACTGGAACAGTTGCATAATGATGTGGAAGTGTTTAGAAAGCAAGCAAAGGCTACACCTAGCCAAGAGCACCACAATAAATACCAGCATGCAAAAGCCAAATGTCAAAACAGAGCCAAGCTGCAAGCTAAACGGAAAAGCTGGCAGGAGAAATCACAGTCTCTGAACTTTGAAAGAGACACAAGGAAACTGTGGAAGCTAATAAAACAACTTAACGATGAGGGCACAGGGAAAAACTCAAAAATTGCACTACATAAAGACGGAAACATCTTAACAGGAAAGCAAGCTGCTGACAATTTTGCGGACTCATTCGCACAAGCTAACAATATCAACATTAGTCCAGAGAAACAACAAGAGATTCGAGAGACATGACAACATACAGGACATAATATAACAGTACATGAGGTTCTGGAGGCACCTATCACAATCAGCGAACTGGAGCTAGCCATATCAAAACTGAAAATGAGAAATTGAATCACCATGAGCTGATGGTATCTCAAATGAAATTATCAGGGACCTAGGAACAGAGGCCAAAGCAGAGCTGTTGCAGATCTTCAATAACAGCTGGACCCTAGGCAGTGTTCTACAAGGCTGGAGAGAAGCAATCATGATACCCCTCCTAAAATCAGTGAAAAATAGTTCCATTGCTTCCAGCTGCAGACCAATTAGCCTCGCCAGCTGTCTCTGCAAAACACTGGAGCGCATCATCAATCACAGACTGCAGTGGTACATTGAAAGTAAAAACATCATTGAGCCACAACAGGCTGGCTTGAGGCAGTGCTACTCTACGGTAGATCAGACAACCTACCTCTCTCATGAAATTGAGGATGCATTCAAAGAGAAGAAGCTGGTGCTTGCTGCATGGATAGATCTGAAGAAATCCTTTGACAAAGTCTGGAAAGAATGTCTGATGAAGAAACTGAGAAATTGTAAAGTCAATGGAAGAATGTACAAATGGGTAAAAGCATACTTGCACAACAGAAGTGCCAGAGCCCAGATAGATGGACTCAAGAGCAAGACAGTACTACTGCGTCACGGTGTTCCCCAGGGACGAGTCTTGTCCCCCACACCTTTTCTAATCTTCATAAATGATCTTGTTGCTAATCTACCGCATGGGATTACAGCGGCAATGTATGCTGATGACCTGGTTCTATGGAGCACACATGAACATGCATCAGTGGCCACCAGATCCCTACAAAGTGCTGTAGATACATTTGTTGCATGGGCAAATAGATGGTGTGTCAGCATAGACACTGACAAGTGCAGCACCACCCTATTTACCCTCTCTCCAAAACAAAAGGCAGGGACCATCCAGATAAATGGAATACCTCTTAGAGAAGACAAAGAACCAACATATCTTGGAGTAACATTTGATGGCAGGCTGACATGGAGAAAGCACATCAACAAAGCAGTAGCAAAGGCCGGAAGGAAAATAACCATTCTGAGAAAACTAAGTGGAACCATGTGGGGAGCCAGTGGAAAAATACTTAGCAAAGTCTATCAACAAAGCGTACGACCACACTTGGAATACGGGTCAACTGCGTAGTGTTCAGCATCAAAAACCACACTACAAGAGCTGGACAAGGTGCAAAATCAAGCACATAGAGTCACCATAGGAGGGATGAGATCAACCCCTATAGTGGAAATAGAGAAGATGGGGTGGAACAAGCGCTGAGAGAACGCAGAGATACGAAAACGCTAATACAAGCAGAAAGGTTCCTCAGCTTGCCAGGTCACCCCATGAAGAACAGATTTGAAAACTTAGCTATGGGGCGGTTGAAAAGAAGCAGTTTTATCCACCAGGCCAAACGACTCTGCAGAGAAACCACCGATCTGCCCACAGTTGGTATCCCCCTGAAAACTATACCAGAGCGAACTCCATGGAAAGATGAACATAGTCTATCACTACAAATCCAGACAAAAGTGAGAGGAGTATTTGACAAGGAAGAACAGAACAGTGTGCAGCGCAGAACAGCCACTCTCAGCTTCCTTGATGAAGAATACCCACAGGACCTCTGGATCCGAGTCTACACAGATGGGTCAGCACAAAATGCTGTTCGAAATGGAGGAGCGGGAGTGTACACAGAATGCCCAAATAATACTAGGGACACGGCCAGAGTACCAACAGGAAAGTACTGCCATAACTATGATGCTGAAATTGAGGCAATCAAGATAGCAACAGAGAAATTACTAAATACCAGCCATGGTACACAACCTGTGGTGCTATTGACAGATGCAAAATCAGTACTCGAGGCGCTCCTGTCTGGGAAATTGCCAGTAATAAGGACACTACTTTCTGAACTTAGCAGTCAGCATAAGGTCACCATACAGTGGATACCATCCCACTGTGGTATACCTGGAAACGACAGAGCTGATCGATTGGCTAAGGAAGGAGCAAAAGAAGAACAGCCTGATGTGCCTGTTACATACCACCAAAAGAAAAGAATGATCAAATCAGTCAGAAAGCCACCAAAACCTGCTCAAGATGACTACCACATTATGGACAGACCAGAACAAGTCATTATTCTGCGCCTCAGAACAGGACACAATAGATTACGCAACCACATGTATACAAAATTCAAGATTGGTGAATCAGCCATGTGCACATGTGGATTGGCGTCGCAGACAGCAGAGCACATACTCCAAGACTGCCCAAATTACAACATGTCTAGGCAAACCTTCTGGCCTAGAGAGACAACAGTGGAAGATAAACTCTATGGACCGCTGAGTGAACTAAAAAAGACAGTTAAATTCATACAAGAGACAACATTGCAGTTATAGACATATTTCAAGCGAACGAAAGAAGAAGAAGAAGAAGAAGAAGAAGAAGAAGAAGAAGAAGAAGAAGAAGAAGAAGAAGAAGAAGAAGAAGAAGAAGAAGAAGAAGAAGAAGAAGAAGAAGAAGAAGAAGAAGAAGAAGAAGAAGAAGAAGAAGAAGAAGAAGAAGAGAAGAAGAAGAAGAAGAAGAAGAAGAAGAAGAAGAAGAAGAAGAAGAAGAAGAAGAAGAAGAAGAAGAAGAAGAAGAAGAAGAAGAAGAAGAAGAAGAAGAAGAAGAACAAGAACAAGAAGAAGAAGGGGGAGGAGGAGGAGGAGGAGAAGAAGAAGAGGAAGAAGAAGAAGAAGAAGAAGAAGAAGAAGAAGAAGAAGAAGAAGAAGAAGAAGAAGAAGAAGAAGAAGAAGAAGAAGAAGAAGAAGAAGAAGAAGAAGAAGAAGAAGAAGAAGAAGAAGAAGAAGAAGAAGAAGAAGAAGGAGAAGGAGAAGGAGAAGAAGAAGAAGAAGAAGAAGAAGAAGAAGAAGAAGAAGAAGAAGAAGAAGAAGAAGAAGAAGAAGAAGAAGAAGAAGAAGAAGAAGAAGAAGAAGAAGAAGAAGAAGAAGAAGAAGAAGAAGAAGAAGAAGAAGAAGAAGAAGAAGAAGAAGAAGAAGAAGAAGAAGAAAAAGGGGGAGGAGGAGAAGAAGAAGAAGAAGAAGAAGAAGAAGAAGAAGAAGAAGAAGAAGAAGAAGAAGAAGAAGAAGAAGAAGAAGAAGAAGAAGAAGAAGAAGAAGAAGAAGAAGAAGAAGAAGAAGAAGAAGAAGAAGAAGAAGAAGAAGAAGAAGACAATAACAGAAATGAGATTCCTAAGAAGAATACTCAATGTATCAAGAAGAGATAAAATCATAAATGAAGAAATCAGGACTAAAATGGCGGTTATAGCTGCATTAGATTTTATTAGAAGGCAGCAAGTCAAATAGTTTGGCCATGCAAGTAGATTACCAACTAACATTATACCACAACAAGCAATGATTTACAGACCAGAGGGAAGCAGAGGAAGAGGCCGACCACGTAAACGATGGACGCAGGGAATAACAGAGTCTATGGGAATCTCGATACATGAAGCCCATAAGCGGGCACTCTCCCACTGTTTATACTTCACCTCGACACCGCAAGGTACAAGAGGAACATGATGAGATGAGATGGCTTTTATAAGACTTATATCTATTTTAGTGTGATAACGTTATTTTATTTCTCTTTTTTTTTTTTTTTTTAATACTTTCCCCAGCTGATTTTATTGTCATTTTCATCTTCTTCAGAGCTTTAGTTAGTATGTGAAGTGTGTGTATGTGCTTATGTTTGCGCGCGCGTGCAGCCGGATCTTTCCAACGGCACTGTTTGTCATCTTTTATATGATAGATATAAACAGAAGAATAGGAATGGCCACATATGCATTAAACACATCAACACCATCATCATCATCATCAAGTGCCATGTCAGCACATATATATATATATATGTCTTTGGTGTTCTGGATCAACATTGCTGCTGATATTCCTCCATGCCACCGTCTCAATCCATCCAGCATCATTTCTCTTGATCTGTCTCTGCTTCTCTTCTTTCTTGATCTTTCCAGTCGTCTCAGTGTTCTCCAATGCCTCTTTTCCCATCACATGACCAAAGAAAGCTGTTTGTCTCTTTCTTATTGTTCTATATACTGTTCTAGTTTCAATAGTCTCTTTCAGGCAATCGTTGTTAGTTACTCAGGCAGTCCAAGGAATTCGCAACATTCGTCTTAGGAACCACATCTCTAAGAGGAATGTTACCAATTCCTTGGATTGCAAAAGTTACTAATGGCGATTACTAAAGAGAATATTAATATTCAGTGCGTGCGCGAGCACGCACACACACGCGCGCGCGCTTAGTGCCCCAATTCAATGCTCAGATTGATTGCCCAGGCTTGTGTACAGTACAGTAGTCTAAAATGTGTCTCGGTTGAATGTCTGGCCTATCCTTCTGAATATTAATATCCCTTTTCAATGTGTTGCATATATTTTTGGCCATTCTTATTTTCTTGTTTATTTCTATGACATAAAACAGGATCACACAAGGTCGTTGGAGAAATCCGGCTGGTGAACCAGCAATGCACACTTTTCATATTATATCTCACAAGGAAGTGGATTCACTGTGGTTTCAATACAACTGGTGCGGAGATACCAAAATAATGAATACAGTATAGAAAACTATGTGCATATAAATGGAAAACAATAATAAAAAAAAGTATATGTGAAACACTGAAAAAAAAACAGATACACAGATGCGAAACGTAAAATATATCCACAGATCTGAAACGTATAACATATTTTATGCTTGTATGTAAAATAGTTAACAGGGACAACACAAACAAATATCTTTAAAAATGAGAAAAAACGGGAAGACTCACGCGGTCAACAAATGCCCGCAGAAGTCAAATGGTCGGCCGAAATGTGCTCTGCTGTAAACTGACACAACGCAATTTCGTCCAAAACAAGAATATATCGGACGAACGATGAAGAAGAAGAAGAAGAAGAAGAAGAAGAAGAAGAAGAAGAAGAAGAAGAAGAAGAAGAAGAAGAAGAAGAAGAAGAAGAAGAAGAAGAAGAAGAAGAAGAAGAAGAAGAAGAAGAAGAAGAAGAAGAAGAAGAAGAAGAAGAAGAAGAAGAAGAAGAAGAACAAGAAGAAGAAGAAGAAGAAGAAGAAGGAGGAGGAGGAGGAGGAGGAGGAGGAGGAGGAGGAGGAGAAAGAG
>JACEFZ010028414.1:557500-592500 GCA_014155875.1 Cepaea nemoralis | reverse complement strand
TCGGGCGGAGGGGCGCAATTGGGAGTGTACAAGCCTTATCCTGGTGCGAGGAAATGCAACCTAAAGACAAACGTCATAGCAGGCAGACCAGGCCATAAGCCTTGGTTGGCAGCTGGTCTAGGATCGAATCTCCAACAGACGGACAGTTAGAGCTTTGCTTTGCTGATCCGGTATCTTCTGCAGCTTGTCTTGTTCCAGATGTATTGGTGTTGCCTTTCCGCTGGAATGACTAGGCAATCCGAGAGAGGGATTATACTGCATGGGCAATATATGATCTCTATAGGCTTTGTGCTATGGAAAGGTAAAACTCCATCCCTGGTCTGAACCGGTCTTGGTGTTACTTAAGTTCTGTTGATATATTACTTGAATTGTTGTATTCGTTTTCACTATTTGCATTTAGAACTAACTAGAACTTCTGGTTTTCATTATACTGTTTGCAGTTTATTAGATAGTGGGTTCTGTTTTTGGTTCACAACCTTCTGTACAGATTAGTTCCTCCCATTTGTATGCAGCATTTTCTAGCCTCATGTTCCACATTTTTTTGTGTTGGCTGAGACCTTTATATGTTCTTTAAATTTATTTTGCTCCCGTTTTGTTTTTTCATTTATTAATTGGATAGTAGCTCTGCTTTTTCTGTATTATCTTCATTTTCCTCCATTCTTTAAGTGTTTCTTCTTTTATTTAATTTGCATTTTTTTGTAAGTTAGTTGAATATTCTTTACAGGACGTCGCAGTCAACTCCGGCTTTTTTTTTACTGTTTATGATTTCTTGGCAAGTTTACATTAAGTAGTTTGCCATTGCTTTCTGAACGACTGGCACACATACCATTGAATGAAAAACCAGCCAAGGCAGAATGCTTCCAAATCACACACAGCTGTGTTTTAAACGTGGAATGTGGGATTACTGAATCCGCCCGTAACTCCTTCGTCACAGAGACGACAGGATTGCATAAGCCTACTTTTATTTACTTTTTTTAAACCTCTGGTTTCAACTTTTATAGTTTTGTCTGCTTTTTCGTTTCTTGTTATCCCTGTGTGTGCTAGGACCCTTGGTATTGCTACACTGCATCTCTCAGCTTTTTCTATGTATGATTAAATGCAGTATCTATCCCTTTATATCTGACCTGCTACACGTTGAGTAATTTTTCTGTGTATGATTACATCCAGTATCCATCCCTTTATATCTGGCCTGCTACACGTTGAGTAACTTTCTAATGACCTGCCTCTTTAGGTGAGTCTGATAGGATGGTTATTTTTGTCGCTAGGTCAGGCTTGAGTCATCTCGAGTGCTTTGAATATTGCCGTCATGTCTGCCGTATATATTGAAGTTTTAGTTCTTTGGTAACATTCCCAATCTACGACTGGTGCTAACAAGTACTAATGTGCTGTGCGACATATACCGAAATGTTAGTTATTTGGTAACATTACCAATCTACAACCAGTTCTAGCCAGTACGTATGTGCTGTGCTACATAATGGCCTTGTAACATCCTACTGTCTCTCTTCGTAGATGTGAAGTTGCAGTATAAGCCTTGCACACCCTTCTGGTTTTATGGTCAGGAAATGTGGAGTAGAACTTTACAACACAGTGCCCGTGGAGATAGTGCTTTTGTGCCTAGTAGGAAGAAAGTCTCTGCCCCAGGCTAACTCCAATGGATGAAGGCGTTCAAAGCTCAGACTAGATGAACGCCAGTGCAACCGACTTAAGACCTAACGCCTAGTCTTTCAGAAGATTCACCAACAAACGTAAACAACGTTGGTATTCTGTACAATGAGCTTTCAGAAAGATGATCAAATAACCTCTTCTGGAATGCTAGTTGACTTGTTAAGAGTCTCTTCCTGCTGCAAACTGAAGTCCTGTTTGCTTTGTGTAGAATAAACTATTATGGCGCAGGGGACTATAGTAGGATATAACATACCAAACGATAATAGATAAAGACAATAGCTGATCATATAGAATAAGCGAGTAAGACAGTGATGTATTTCTTTGAGTCCTAGTACTACTTCATGTTTTATACTGATTTCTTTGCGCTTTCGAATTTTTATCAAAATAAACACAGAAGAAAGTGACATATACCAATGTCTTGAGGCTTGTTTGTAAGTAAAGCAAAGGGCCCATTTTGCATGCATTACGGCTAGGTGCCAAATGGTGTATTAGATATAATAATAAACATCAGCAAACTCGTTGTCCAGGTGAAACCAAATGAACATAATCCGGAAGCAATGTGCTAACAGCATTGGCAACTAGAAGCCGGCTGACGTGTCCATTATGTCTAATATTTATTTCCGGTGAACAGCTTGTGATAAATATGATTCATAATATTAATAATACTAATAATAATCAGAATACCGTTCCCGTACAGCCGGGAGGGCCGGTATCGTAGCAATAAACATAATCACACAGCTGAACCTAACTATTCAAATCCTAAGACAATGTCTCACCGCCTAGCGTCGGTTCTAATGCCTCTTATCGGTTGACCGTTATGTCACCTTGGCCATTCTCGCCGAGTCCTAATTTACACATTCATGGCCAGCTGTTGGTCCTGACTGAGAGGAATAATGCTTTAATGATCTAGCTCTTCTACCAAGTTGTTCCTAGCTATCACTGCCATCTCCTGAAGGATTGTTGACAATCTTCTCTCCTTAAATAGACTCATGCCGCCTTCCGTGCCACCAGCCCAAGCTCTACTCTGTTGCTAAACTAACCCCTGTGACGTGTTCTACCTTCTCACGTCACTTAGCGACTTTTTCTATCTGTTGGTTCAAGATTACTTCTCAGATTCTTTGTGATTTATTCATTACATCATTCATTCTGACTCGCTACATGGCAGTATGCCCCCCTCCTTTTGAAAATGGTGAAACCATTTTAAAGTCCATTCGGTTTCTATAACCTGACATGTTCAGAATCAATTAGTCATATTTTTCCCCAGACATTCTATGTATATAACCTATTTCCACTACTGTTCTAATATGGTGGTATGGTCTCCTATTAATCACACACAAAATCTCATTAAAAAAAGATTATTATTATATTACGGGCACGCACTCCTATCTACACCCCGGTATACGTCGTGTAGCACCAGCCTATGGGAGGGCTGTGCTAACTAATTTATGAGCCATAGTATTAGTCCCTCATTTGCCAAGAAAGACAAGCATCCCCAACCAAATCTATTAAACCCGATCGAGGGGACGCGTGTAGTTAACTGGTACCATTCCCTCTGTATTAGTTTTAGTATTTGACATATATTTCTATGACTCTTTCTACCTTCTCACGTCATTTAGCGACTTTTTCTATCTGTTGGTTCGAGATTACTTCTCAGATTCTTTGTGACATATTCATTACGTCATTCATTATGACTCGCTACATGGCACTAGGCCCATATTTTTATAGGCTGGATCGCAATGAAGAGAAGATCTGGTGGCAAGAATTGCCACTATACAAGAGGACACATCAGTCTGCATAGTCTATATCATGAACGCCTGTAGCGAATCCTGTCGAAACGAAGACTTACAACTGAATGAATCAGCATCAATAGCCAGAATTCAGATGTTCCAATTGAATGTCTGTGTCGCCAGAAAAGAAACGTGCAACGAGTGCAGGACGAAGTTCATCTTTCGCGACTGAACTAGCACAATTAGTAGCTGCCCCTCATGTATTGACTATGGCGGGAAAATTAGCACCTCTGTACGTTTCCGGAATGCGACGATGATAATGTATACTGGTGGTATATAAATAGCGCGTTAAACGCCGGTACAGTGTAATGATATACTTCACTAACTACCAGTACTTTAACTGAATTTTGTAAATGCATATTATTTTTAACTGAGAAGCTGTGATAGCGCAGTGGCTAGACGCTAGCCTGCCGGTCCGATGGTCATAGGATCAAATCCGCATAGAGGCGGTTGTTTAAAAAAGGCCTGGGCTCACAGGTCAGTCCAGCCTTAAATGGATATCAGGAAATACCGCGGAAGTAAAGGTGGCCGATGTGATACGTACCACCCATGGAGTGCTTATTGCCCTATCAAAGTAAGGATTTGACACCATATACACAATACTGCTTAAGGCGTGTAGAAGAGCTTTACTGAATGTCTTTACTGACATAGGACAGCATTCTCCTCACATATCCAGGTACGTTGTTTATCCGAACACACCAAATTAATCATGCTACCTACCTGCCGTCATCTAGTCACTTGAAACCTGTGTCAGCAGCCTAGGAGTAATGGTTTTGTCGTCTCACAGCTGGGGTTTGGTGACGTTACTTCGTTGCATTATTCTTTCAATATGCCTGGAAACAGTTTATTAAACACCTCTCTAAACATACGTTGACAACGATTCTTTATAGCCAACATATTTATTCATGCTAAGTAAATATTTCGCATTTTGCAATTTCCAAATGTAATCGCGCTCCCACAAAGAAATTTAAATACGCATTGAGTCTTTTGTTCCATTGTTCAACATCTTGTCAGACATTGCGTTTTAGTTTTTAATAGTGAAAGATAACATGTGTCGACTCAGTAGTAGAACCAGTAAAGACCCTTTTGGACGCCTTAAATTCTATTGAACATATGGTGTTGTAGCCATATTTGTTATAGACTAGTCGACACTCCAGGGGCCATGTGTTCAATATCACACAGGCCTTTTTTTACTTTCCACAATATTTACTGGTACTCGTGTTACACTGTATCAACCCGGGTTTCTCAGATCCATTTTTTAAATTCTGTCTCGATGTGAATTCGAACCCATGACCACCGCGCCGACAGGCAAGCGTCTCATCATCATCATCATCATCATCATCATCATGTTCCACGCCGGTAAACAAGGGAGGTCATTTTTCGCAATCTAACACGATCAGCAGAGTCGTGGATCATCTCTGTGTTCGTGTCCCGACCATACTATGTGGTGAAGCCATCCAGATATTTACTTCTCCGCCTTCCCATTGTTCCGTTCCCTTTAATCTTGCCAGTTGTCACCAAGTTCTCTAGTTTATTTCTTCTCATAACGTGCCCAAAAACATTGACTGTCTACCTCTAATTTATCTAATCAGTTTACTTTTTACATTTGTGTCTTGTAGATCTTCCTCATTGGTTTTTTCTGTCTGTCCATGGTATTCGTTGCATTTTCCTCAGAAACCACATCTCCACTGCCATAAGATGTTGTTTTTTTCCAGCTTGTCCACTCATCGTCTAGCTACTACATTAACTCAGCTCCCGGTATGAAGATATGCGTAAATGTTACTCAGCGGTATTTGCTACCGTAAACAGCTCAGAGGAGCGGCTGGCCGAATGGGTAGAACGCCGGACTCTCCTTCGGAAGACCCGGGTTCGATCCCTCCGTAAGGTGTGAGATTTTTTTTCTATCGGGGGCAAAAAGAAAGTCCTAACCTGCACAGTTCGCGGTGACAGCACTACTCAGGCGGCCTTTATTCCTCAGGCTCAAAGACACCTCTGCCATACACCACAAGGTGCTATATTGGCAGTAAATGTCAGTTTGTTGACAGAAACAGCTAAACCCATAGCGGATATTGTCGTTTGGATGTGAAGTCGCCATGTGGAGGTGACAGCGTGGAATCCCAGTGTGGTAACGATATCTGGTGGTATCTATATAGAATCCCAGTGTGGTAACGATATCTGGTGGTATCTATATAGAATCCCAGTTGGTAACTATATCTAGTATTATCTATATAGAATCCCAGTGTGGTAACGATATCTGGTAGTATCTATATAGAATCCCAGTGTGGTAACGATATCTGGTGGTATCTATATAGAATCCCAGTGTGGTAACGATATCTGGTGGTATCTATATAGAATCCCAGTTGGTAACTATATCTAGTATTATCTATATAGAATCCCAGTGTGGTAACGATATCTGGTAGTATCTATATAGAATCCCAGTGTGGTAACGATATCTGGTGGTATCTATATAGAATCCCAGTGTGGTAACGATATCTGGTGGTATCTATATAGAATCCCAGTTGGTAACTATATCTAGTATTATCTATATAGAATCCCAGTGTGGTAACGATATCTGGTAGTATCTATATAGAATCCCAGTGTGGTAACGATATCTGGTAGTATCTATATAGAATCCCAGTGTGGTAACGATATCTGGTAGTATCTATATAGAATCCCAGTGTGGTAACGATATCTGGTAGTATCTATATAGAATCCCAGTGTGGTAACGATATCTGGTGGTATCTATATAGAATCCCAGTGTGGTAACGATATCTGGTAGTATCTATATAGAATCCCAGTGTGGTAACGATATCTGGTGGTATCTATATAGAATCCCAGTGTGGTAACGATATCTGGTTGTATCTATATAGAATCCCAGTTGGTAACTATATCTAATATTATCTATATAGAATCCCAGTGTGGTAACGATATCTGGTAGTATCTATATAGAATCCCAGTGTGGTAACGATATCTGGTGGTATCTATTCTAAACACTGCTGCGATCGATTGATTGCTTGATTGATTGATTTAGGAACCGACATCACAGCATTCGGGGCATTCCCATAAGCACTCCGTCCCCATCCTCAGCAGGCAGCGAAGAGTTCCAACAATAATAGTACCAGTAGCAATCTGATTATATGTCCGTCTCGCCTTTCCTCTGAGCGTCGATCGTCGGCCAGATTCCCTCGTCACCCCTCGCTGTCGCATTCTTGCCAGGCCATGGTGATCCATTTGCTCCTCCGAGGTGTACACATGCTCCCTCAAGGCCGCAACCACGTCTGCTTTGTCTTGCATATCGATTTGGCAGAAGACCGCCTTGCGTTGGGTTCCCATACGAAGGTATGAGTTCCGGACGTTCAAAAAGCAATGACAAAAATACTGAACGTAAACTTGCCAAGAAATCACATACAGCCAGAAAATTCTGGGTTAGATGCGACTTCCTGTAAAGGATATGCAACTAACTTTTAGCTACATAAAAAACAAAGGTAGACCCATAGCGGATACTGCAATTTGGGCGTGAAGTCGTCATCTGGAAGTGACAGACTTGAATCCTGGCGTGGTAACCATATCTTTAAATATGTATGTTGTCTGGCGTGTACTATATTATCTATTTTCTTCTTCAGCATATGAAGGGCAGAGAAACACTCTTGGCCTGAACCATTTAGGCTGTAGGACACAATCTATGGCAAGTCAACAACCCTAAGTTGACTGCTGTTTTCCTTAAATAGATTCGGGTTAAAGTCTGAAGGTGTTGGGAAAATGGCGTAAAAATTCGGTTACACGTTGCAATGTTATGTGTGTTCTATTTTTTTTTTTTTTACATTATTTTAAAATGTTAATTTTTCACGTCAGGTGTCATGGCCGACGAGTCACGTACAGCTTTGATTGCAGCGGGGTGTGTCGCCGGTGGAGTCCTCGTTATTGTAGTAGCAGTCAGTGTTGGTTATTTTGTCCTAAGGTAAGTTCGCCCTTTGTCCCGCCATGTCCTCTACAGCTTTATCACTGTTATCATCAATGTCATGTACCGCAGTATCACTTCTGATTTGTGTCTATCTTATCTCGTGCGCAGAAATTTCTGAAGACAAAATCATTGACACCAGCACCACTACAAATATTTGACTCATGAGTTAAGTCATGGACCGACATCACAGCACTCGGTACATTCCCAAACTCCCTCCGTCCTGATCTAATGGTACCAGTTGTAGTCTGAGCATTAGTTCGCTGGCCTTTCCTCGGAGTACTGAGTGTCGACCTGATCTTCTGGTCACTCCCTGTCGAACCATTATCTCTAGGCTCATCATCATCAAGTGCCATGCCAGCTGGCGTATGCATTCATATTTCTCCACATATTTCGGTCTTTGGTCTCTGATTTGTCCTATTCATGGAATCTTGGGAAATAATGTGGTGGTTTCCCCCTTGACTTCCGCTTCCACACTGGGGTCTTTTACCTCTGCCTTTAACAGCCATTTTCAGCATTCAGGACAAGTGAGTACCCTGCTCTGCTCAGCTGCAGAGTTATCCACTTATCCCGGTAGATACTGGATCCCCCCGGGCAGCGTTTGCCCCACCTTTGTGTGTTTCCCATCCTCTAGGTGCAGCTGGAATTTTCCCTTCCGTCAGTTATGGTCTACGATGGCCCAAACTCTCCAGTACTTTTGGAGGTATCTCTAGGCTGTGATGGTGTATCTGTTTTTCCACACTACACACACGACACTGTAGGGTCTGACCACGGCTTAATTATCATGCACAATACCCTACCCGGCGGTGCAGACCCACTCAAAGTGTTCTGTTTCCCAACACACCATCATGTCCTGGGGGGAGGGGGGATTATTTGACTCTAACGTTAAACATTACTACTGGGTGGATCATAAACATGGAAAGTGACTAAAATAATCACTAATAAATTAAACACATTAATAAATTGGTGTCTACGAAGAAAATATGACTAAAGTGGTATGACAAAACAACTAATCTGGGCCTTAAGGTGAGAAGCATGCACAATCCACAGAATGAAGAAGAAGGAGAAGAGGAGGAAAATACCAATATTAATAATAATAATAATAATAATAATAATAATAATAATAATAATAATAATAATAATAATAATAATAATAATAATAACGCTAATGAAAGCAGATGTCAACTCCAGATTCATGGCATGATCGTACTACTTTTGTTGGAATGGCGTGGGTCATATATAAAAGCAGTTGTTAATTCTAGGTACTACGTACTGTTTTTGGTAGTAGGACTTTGGTCAAAGATAAATGCAGTTGTTAATTCTAGGTAATGCGTACTGTTTTTGATTGTAGGAACTTGGTCATATATACAAAACGTTGTTAATTCCATATATTGCGTACTGTTTTTGGTTGTAAGCATATATCTTCTCTTGCCAGTCGTTGATTCCAAAGTGCTTGTAGGTCTGTATATATATTATCTCTCTACCGTCTTCTTGGTCTACCTCGGGGTCTACGGTCATTTATTTCCTGAGTGTAAGCGAGTATTGTTTCCCTATTGTCTTCCATTCTTTCTATATGCCCCAGCCACTGTAGTCTATTAGCCTTCATGATACCAGTGATTAGCGGGGACTTAAATCAGATCATAAATGTCTTTGTTACTTCTTCTTTTCCACTCTCCACTTTGTGTATCCCTAATGGGCCCAAAGATGCGTCTTAAAACTTTGTTCTCAAAGGTTTGTAACAAGGCTTCATCTCCTTTCGTTGTACTCCAGGTTTCAGAGCCATATATATATATATATATATATATATATATATATATATATATATATATATATATATATATATATATATATATATATATATATATATATATATATATCACTAATAGGATTTAAATACGCTGTGGTAAACTGTCTTCACTATATATATATATATATATATATATATATATACTATATATATATATATATATATATATATAATATATATACGCGTGTGTGTGTGTGTGTGTGTGTGTGTGTGTATGCGTGCGTGTGTGTGTAAGATCAGTTGTTATTTCTAGGTACTGCTTAATGTTTATGGTTGTAGGAACTTGGTCATATATAAAAGCAGTTGTTAATTCTAGTTAACATTTATGGATATTTTTTTTTCGTAGGAACAATAATAATTACACAGTAAATTTCAAATTTAGATACAAAACCTAAATCTCATCCACCATTACTCACCATTCAGATACTCCCAACGGAAAGAGAAGAACGCTTTGCCGAGACATGACAGTAGAGACCCAGTGATAAACGAGTTCTATCCTTCAGACAAAGCTCAGAGTCATTCCAACTCTGTCCTGGACCTACTGGCAGACTCCAGGGAAGAACCCAGAAGTCTTGGCGCCAAAGCCTTCACCCAGCATGCAGCAAACACGAGACATAGAACGCCAGTTGCTTTCTACACTCTCCGCACAGATCCTCGAATGGTTCCAGAACTTCCCGGGGTCTTACACATGGGCCCACCAATGTACGCTAGGCCACCTCCAATAGGTCGGCCAGTAATATTCCTGGGCAGAAATGGGCCCCACCGACAATTAAGTAAGTGTCTATATTGTAATTACAATGTCCATAACAATGTGCGTTGAAATCATTAATATCTAACTACTGAAGTGGAACTAGGATACAACGTTAACTTTTCTGTTCTTTGTTTAGTTAGTCAGTCGTCAGATTATCGTAGCTGCACATAGGACTATTCAGTCCATAAATGTTCGGATCCATCCCCCTTCCCTTTTAAGTTTCTCCCTCAGTGTGTAACTGTCCACCACACCAGTTCTGTGTTTGTTGATTATTCTTTTGTGGTAGCTCTCTCGTTCAGTTCCACCTGTTTTGACTTGATGATATTGCAGTCTCTTTTCCATCCTTTAAAATCCATTGCATATAACAGACACTGCAGTCATGAATAACACGCGGACCAGTTTGTGAATCTATATACATGCATGCATACATCATCGACAGTCTCTTATTGTCCAGGTAATGAATTCTCGATAACCCATATGCACATGGCTGATGCTGTCTTTCTGGACAAGTTCGTGCATCCATGAACATTGATGCAGTCTTACAGGATAGGTTAGTGATGCTGTCTTACAGGATAGGTTCGTGATGCTGTCATACAGGGTCGGTTAGTGATACTGTCTTACAGGATAGGTTAGTGATGCTATCTTACATGGTCGGTTGGTGATGCTGTCTTACAGGATCGGTTAGTGATGCTGTCTTAAAGGATCGCTTAGTGATGCTGTCTTACAGGATCGCTTAGTGATGCTGTCTAATAGGGTCGGTTAGTGATGTTATCTTACAGGATCGGTTAGTGATGTTATCTTACAGGATAGGTTAGTGATGCTGTCTTACAGGAACGTTTAGTGATGCTGTCTTACAGGATCGGTTAGTGATGCTGTCTTACCAGGTCGGTTAGTTATGCTGTCTTACAGGATCGGTTTGTGATGCTGTCTTACAGGGTCGGTTTGTGATGCTGTCTTATAGGATCGGTTAGTGATGCTGTCTTACAGGATCGGTTAGTGATGTTGTCTTACAGGGTCGGTTAGTGATGCTGTCTTACAAGGTCGGTTAGTGATGCTGTCTTACAGGATCGGTTAGTGATGTTGTCTTACAGGATCGGTTAGTGATGCTGTCTTACCAGGTCGGTTAGTGATGTTGTCTTACAGGATCGGTTAGTGATGTTGTCTTACAGGGTCGGTTAGTGATGCTGTCTTACAGGGTCGGTTTGTGATGTTGTCTTACAGGGTCGGTTAGTGATGTTGTCTTACAGGGTCGGTTAGTGATGTTGTCTTACAGGGTCGGTTTGTGTTGCTGTCTTACAGGATCGGTTAGTGATGCTGTCTTACAGGGTCGGTTAGTGATGTTGTCTTACAGGATCGGTTAGTGATGTTGTCTTACAGGATCGGTTAGTGATGTTGTCTTACAGGATCGGTTAGTGATGTTGTCTTACAGGGTCGGTTAGTGATGTTGTCTTACAGGGTCGGTTAGTGATGCTGTCTTACAGGATCGGTTAGTGATGTTGTCTTACAGGATCGGTTTGTGATGCTGTCTTATAGGATCGGTTAGTGCTGTTGTCTTATAGGATCGGTTAGTGATGTTGTCTTACAGGGTCGGTTAGTGATGCTGTCTTACAGGGTCGGTTAGTGATACTGTCTTGCAGGGTTGGTTTGTGATGCTGTCTTACAGGGTCGGTTAGTGATGCTGTCTTGCAGGGTTGGTTTGTGATGCTATCTTACAGGGTCGTTTAGTGATGCTGTCTTATAGGGTCGGTTTGTGATGCTGTCTTACAGGATCGGTTAGTGATGCTATCTTACAGGGTCGGTTAGTGATGCTGTCTTACAGGATCGGTTAGTGATGCTGTCTTATAGGGTCGGTTTGTGATGCTGTCTTACAGGGTCGGTTTGTGATGCTATCTTACAGGATCGGTTAGTGATGCTGTCTTATAGGGTCGGTTTGTGATGTTATCTTACAGGGTCGGTTAGTGATGCTATCTTACAGGATCGGTTAGTGATGCTGTCTTACAGGGTCGGTTTGTGATGTTATCTTACAGGGTCGGTTAGTGATGCTATCTTACAGGATCGGTTAGTGATGCTGTCTTACAGGATCGGTTAGTGATGCTGTCTTATAGGGTCGGTTTGTGATGCTGTCTTACAGGGTCGGTTTGTGATGCTATCTTACAGGATCGGTTAGTGATGCTGTCTTATAGGGTCGGTTAGTGATGTTATCTTACAGGGTCGGTTTGTGATGCTATCTTACAGGATCGGTTAGTGATGCTGTCTTATAGGGTCGGTTGTGATGTTATCTTACAGGGTCGGTTAGTGATGCTATCTTACAGGATCGGTTAGTGATGCTGTCTTACAGGATCGGTTAGTGATGCTGTCTTATAGGGTCGGTTTGTGATGCTGTCTTACAGGGTCGGTTTGTGATGCTATCTTACAGGGTCGGTTAGTGATGCTGTCTTACAGGGTCGGTTAGTGATGCTGTCTTACAGGATTGGTTTGTGATGCTGTCTTACAGGGTTGGTTTGTGATGCTGTCTTACAGGATCGGTTAGTGATGTTATCTTACAGGGTCGGTTAGTGATGCTGTCTTATAGGGTCGGTTTGTGATGCTGTCTTACAGGGTCGGTAGTGATGCTATCTTACAGGATCGTTTAGTGAATCCATCTACAATCATATACTCGACACTGACACCGTTGTCTACTATTGTGGCACTGTAATGGATTTTACTTATCAATGCAATTTTTGCCTCTGACTGTCAGTCCTCGTTTCAGGAAGTTCGATACAAGTGGGTATGACATAAATGGCTACTACTTATAGAGGCCTCCATCCTTCCGACACTTGTGTGGATCTAATGTCCAGGCAGGGGCTGTGGTAGCGTAGTGGCTAGACGTTCGCCTGCAGGCCTGGTGGTCATGGGTTGGAATCCGCATCGGGGCTTATTTGACCCGAGCTCTGAGCTCCAGCCACCTTGAAATGGAGGAAAGGAAATGTCTTGAGGAGAAAAGGCAGCGGGCGTTATACTGACTGCATCACCTTCCGAACGCCGATGTGTCTACAAATATATTGGTCTAACGCCACAAGCCCAGTGCACCTAAAGCGTGTAAATGGGTCCTTTACTTACTGTAGCACTTACCCCTAGGTCCGCCACGGGTGCGCGGACACGAGAGAGCTGATGCTCCGGTTATTAAAACTACTGTTATTAGGACAACCGTCGGCCAGGCCGCACGACGATTAGACTTCCTGTCGGCTGACACTGGGGTAACGTGATCGGTCTCCACACCGGTCAGCGGGACTTAAAACGTTAAATTCTCGTTTAGAAAGCAATCACAAACTGCTCAACGTAAACAGTGACTAGTAAATCAACTTGAGATTGAAGTTGATCGCAGCGCCTTGCAATGGATATATAACATTTATAGACATCATTGGGACATTGCAGGTGGACATAACTGGATGCACTGTCAGCAATAAATAAACGCTGAGTTCAATCTCATAGAATGGGTGCTGGCAATTTGCAGGATTGTCTGGGAAATGAGGCGGGTTTGGGGTGGCGTGGTGAAGAATTGACCACTTCATTATGCCGTGGTCTAGAATATATAAAGGCCTAAAACTTCGCACTGTAGTAGCACATCCTGCTGTGGACTCCTTTCATCTATGCAACTGATTACGCATGGGATCAGTGGACTCCGAGTTGTAATCACACTTGCCTGTTGCGCGGTGGTCATGTGTTTGAATCCCCATCAAAGCAGATGCTTTTTGTTTTAAAATTAATCTGAGTTCCCAGGCCCAGCCAGCTTAAAAATGGACGGACACCTGGAAATGTGGTGGGAAGGAACAGCGGTCGGCGCGATATTGACCACATCACCCATTGTGTTCCGACTGGTCTAAACAAATATGAGGCCAGCATAATATAATCACTAGGCTTCCAAACGAATAAGAGTGTCCTACTTGTTGCCCAACGATTGGTATTTATGTGTATTTATGTGTGTGAATGTAGATGTAATGCTGTTTTCGTTTCTGTAGGAGCCAGTGATGACTTTATGTATCCAAACAGTGGGACCATGCTCTACTACGGTTGGTGGGGGTAGAATTTGAATAGGATGCGTTTCTTATTATAATTTTTGCCGCCCAAAGAGAAATGTGCTTGTGTGTTATACTATTCAGAAATGCCTTTCAATTCAAATAAGTTGTATGTCTTCTTTCGCATAAGAAAATAGATACCGTTGTTATGAAAAAAAAGTGACCTCTATATGAAACTAAACGTTAAATTTTGAATACAGTGTTTACACTGATCTGACAGGGCACTCACATCTCGCTTTGGGCGTTCTAGACGATACATGTTTATTGACAAGATGACGTAGCCGTCATGATAGCATTTTAGCAGGTTTATTATATTGTCTGGCAACTTTTTTTTAACAGATTAGTGCATGTATAATAAATTAATTACATTATCTTCTTTTATCTAGCCGCTTATCGTTTCTAATTTTGAATATGTACACAAACATGTCTCGTAAAAACAAAAACTCACATCCGCGTTGTCTTTCAATCAGTTAAGCAAGAGCCCTCTTCACAACGATGGCTGGATGTAGCGGTTCTTCAATACTTTCTGTCTCTTGCTCTTGTGGCCATCAGCTGTATGTGCCTTGAAGAAAAGCGATGGCGGTCATGGCTCGCCATCTTACACTATCACCAGTGTTAAATCAGGTCTGTGTTCTCACTATGCTATGTGGCCTAGCTCTCCGGGTATTCATCTCTGTTTCCCTTTTGCTCTTTTCTCTCCAAGTTGATGATATGCTCGCAGATACTGGTGTTTCTCCAACTCATGATATGAAACTTGTACTATTATCACTCACTGCCTGCCACTTGTACGTCTGCCGTCGACTTTTATCAGCTTCGATACTTATGATGTCTTCATGGGTAGGTGAGTGGGTGGATGGGTGAGTGAGTGAGTGAGTGGGTGAGTGAGTGGGTGGGTGGGTGGGTGGGTGAGTGAGTGGGTGGGTGGGTGAGTTAGTGGGTGGGTGGGTGAGTGAGTGAGTGGGTGGGTGGATGAGTGAGTGAGTGAGTAGGTGGGTGGGTGGATGGGTGAGTGAGTGAGTGGGTGGGTGGGTGGATGTGTGAGTGAGTGAGTGAGTGAGTAGGTGGATGAGTGAGTGAGTGACTGGGTGGGTGAGTGAGTGGGTGGGTGAGTGAGTCAGTCAGTCAGTCAGTCAGTCAGTCAGTCAGTGAATACAGGCGGATAGAAGACAGAGAAATAATACACACCACACACACACACACACACACACACACACACACACATACACACACGTACTCGCGCGCGTTCGCATGTGTGTGGATCTCCCCCCCCCCCCCTCCTAGACTATACACGAGCCTCTAGGATCTGACCACGTCTACCTTATCGTGCACCAGTACCCCACCCAATGATGCAGACACAACCAACCTGTCAGCCTGCTCGTTGTTTCCCACCACACCAGCATGTCCTGGGTGAATTGATCACTTGACTCTAACGTTGAATGGTGTGTGTGTGTGTGTGTGTGTGCGCGCGCGCTTGCGTGCGCGCTCTTGCGTGCTTTGCTTTTTTTTTCTGTTTGTAATTCTTTTTATTCTTTTATGACTTTCCAGTTTCTGTTTTATTTCTCTGTCTTCTGTCCGCCTGTTTTTTTTTTTTTTTTTACCAATTTCCACGCTTCTTTAGCAGCTCTTTTAATTTGACATGTTTCTATGCACATTTCTATATACCCTAGATTGTTCTTTTCTTTTTTAAATACGTTTCACATCTGTATTATATTCTAGACAATGTATCTCATCCATAGTATGCATGTATCTTCGTTGTTTGCTTGCAATGGACACATTTTGAAATGTGTACGCTTGAATGGGAGATTGATTTCTTATAAATGCTTACTGTTTTAGTCAGTTGATCTTGTTCTCAATGACGTTAAGATCAGCTAGTATAGACAAAATCTACTGGTGTAGGTAATGTCAGATAATGCAGATATAATCAACAAATATCAACAGTCAACTTGTGTACAGAAAGTCAGCTAGTGTGGATAAAATCAGGTAGTGCAACAAAGCTATCAAGATGTCGTTCTCCGCCATGTCACTGCAATATAATATGTAAGATGCTTTCATCTGATCCAAAAGATACACTGTATTCTAAAGAAATATCTTTACAGTCTTTACTCACTCACTCACTCACTCACTAACTCACTCACTAACTCACTCACTCATTTACCCACACACACACACACACTCACTCATTCACTCATCCACCCAGCCACTCACTAACTAACTCACTCACCCAGCAACCCACTAACTCACCCATTCACTCACTTACCCAGTCACCGACTCGCTCGCTCACTCACTCACTCACTCACTCATTCACCCACTTAATTATATTTAACTCAAGACTTTTGTCGTTTAATTAACCTGGGTTGGTGGCAGATGTCCCCTATTCTACAAAGAGTTAATCACATGTTATGTGACGTAAATATGGCCGGCGTGACATTGACCCCACCACCCATCCAGTGTCCATTGATCTATAAAACATATAGTCCTAGCACAATATACCCAAAGACGCCTCAAGACATTAGCCAGGACCTTTAACTGTTGATGTTTCTTGTACGTATATTTAACTCTTATTTCTTTCTAGATGGTAGATTACGTTTAGTCTTTATGATTTATTGTTTTTACTTTTTGTAGTGGTTGCGGATTTTGTTATAGATGTGTTCTTCCTTTACCTTTATACATTGATGTTCATTTCTGACTGACACTAACATTTCTACGGAGTAAATTTATGAGTATAGTCAGTTGTTATGTTATCATTAGACTAGTATATTAGGCACCAGATACACCCAGAACAAAATGTTTGAGCATAAACATTTATGATTTATCATTTAGTTCTTTGTATAGGCAATCAAAGCAGTTACTTCTTTGATCATAAACAGTTATCATTTATCATTATGTTGTTCATTGGGCGATGAAAGAAAAGAACTTAATTCTTTGTGCATAAACGGATATGATTTATCATGAAGATTTTCCCATGGGTGCCAAAAACACTTAATTATATGAGCATAACCAGTTACGATGTATTGAGCGCAAGTTTTACAAAATGTTACTTTCTGAATTTCAAAATAGTGATTTCCCATAGTGAATTTGAATAACGAAGACATAAACAATACATTGTATGATTTACTGCCTGGTATATTACGCTGCATCTTGTCGGGTAATACCACAGACATACTATTCTAGCTGACATCTTCATGGCACATTCAGAAGAAAAGAGATCCTCAAACATTAAAAACTTGGTCTTCTACCGTCGCTTTGTGGATGATGTAATAATCATCTCCGCAGCTGAACTGCAAGCAACATCGTTCCAGGCCATAATGAACCACACGCATAAGAACATCTCTCTGTCTATAGAGACACGAACACAACGAAGTGATACCGTTCCTAGATATTTCATTGCTACGTAGAGCATACGGCGCTATTCAAAGATCGGTGTACCGCAAGAAACGTGGACTGGCCAATACATGTCCACAGCTTCGCACCCGTCCAGTACAAATGTGGCTTAATACGGACCCTGTTTGACCGTGCCAGGAAGATATGCACCCAGGACACACTGACAGAGGAGTTTGAATCTCTGAGGAATATTTTACACTTAAATGGGTACTCCACTGGATTTATAAATCGCCACTTCCAATTGCAAAACCAAATCCCGACGAAACATCAGTCCCTAAATTCAAGGTGTTTATCTAGCTAACCTTTCAAGGGCATGACGTAATGCAATGTCTGCAGGACCGGCTAATTACAACAGTCGGCCAAACTTGCTTTGCTGCAACACCAGTTATTAGATACAGAACCACACCTATTCCCAACCCATCAGTATTTGTCATTTTACATGCAGGTGCCAGTCTACCTACATCGGCAGAACAGAGGGACAGTTAAACACCACGGTGGTCTAACGCATACCCAAATGGATTGACAGAATAATACGCAAATGCGAAGGGAACCTGGCCAAGCCGACACAAGTGGACTGCACATTTTGGAAACCAGTCACGTGATTGACAGGGACAATGCGTTTCGCTTGTTGTTTAACACACAAGATAGTGGCATTTTAAAGGTGGCAGAAACGGTCACCATTAATCTGCATAAGCCAGTTTTGTGCAAACAGAAAGACATGTTAGTCATTTTAGAATTAACGTGGTAGACAATTGAAATTATTGTGCGAGTATCTGTATATTTCGGCCTGAAAGGCTTATTTAAGTAAAGTTTGTATTGTGTCATTTCTACAGTGCTTAACTGACGAGATGCAGCAAAATATGCCAGGCAATAAATCGTGCAATCTATTGTTTGTGTCTTCGTTATTAAAATGTTACTTTCTGCATGTATTATGCCAGATTTGGTATAGTTTAGTTTGGTTATGAATGAAGATAACTTTCATTGCATACAGATCACTACTCGTCACATAAGAATATTGTTCACGTACAATCGCCAGATGCCAAACATATCAGTTTAGATCGTAAATGTGATTCATAAGTAAATAATAGAAGGTGACAAGAAAGAACACAGTTCGTTACGAAATAATACGCCATTCCTTTAACGTCACACACAAAATGTTATAATGTCAATTTAGCTATACTTGGGTGAATTGGGAGCTTCCTTATCTTAGCGAATTTAAACAAGGAGGCCATAAACAATAGATTTCACTCCCCCTGACGTGTCTGCACCTGGCCGTGGTAGGGGGGCTTGCGCGTCCCAATGACCCCAAGAGCTCTGCCGACGGAAGCACAACTACATGTCGGACAGGTCTTGGGATAGGGACAAGACAAAGAGAGACACACCCTGCTGCTCAGCAGGTAGATTGAGGATAGCAGTCAAGAGTTGCAAATCAGGCGCACGATGCCACTAACTCCTAGTCTGAATATACGGCTCTCTGCTAAGAGATATGGCTGAACGCCTCTAAGCTATTAACCCTTGGAAGTGAGGGCCCGGCCGATATTAAGCCTGCTAAATGACAAGTTCAGATACGCATACTAACGCTCTCAACTGAGGGATAAGGCCGAACGCCTCTTACCAATGTCTCTCAGCTGTGCGCGAACCTAGTAGTTGCTCAACTCTCCTAAATGGTGGTGAGATGCTTCCGTCCTTTACTTGGGACGTTAACAACAAGTACCTCTGAAGTCGGGGTGGGTTTGCCTGTAGGCGAGTGACACCAGTATAAAGGAAAGCAAACCCACACTCAAAATTCAGTCCCTTACTACTTTAAACAGTGTGTAAGGACTACGCTTGAGTTTAAACGAGCGAACAAAAAAGAAAGAAAACAAAAAGTAGACTTCACAATGTATTTATGTATGTGAAGTACTTCAGCCAAAATACAAGATGTAATTAATTACTCACTTCTTATGATATATAACTCTGGGTTTCCTGTCCAACATGGCGGATAGGCGGTTAAGCTGTTAAAGCCTCTGGGGTATTTTTGCTTCTAGCTATGGCTAGCTTTCGCATTTTCCTCATGTTGGACTGAAAGTACATGGTTCTACTGCCCAGCTAGTGAGTTAAGTGCTTGGAGTGACAATGTGAGCTGTGGATTTCGTGTGGAATGCTTTTACATTTGTCGTGCCTGTAAGGATGTGTGTGAGTGTGTGTGTGTGTTAGTGTTGTGTCGTATGTAAGGATATTGTGTGTGTTAGTGTGTGTGTGTGTATGGGTGTGTGTGTGTTTGTGTGAGTGTGTGGGTGGGTGATAGAGAGAGTGTGTGTGTGTATATATATATATATATATATATATATATATATATATATATATATATATATATATATATATATATATATATATATATATATATATATATATATATATGAATTCTAATTTTCGACCCTTTCACATGTAAGCGACATTTCCGTCATAGTTTGGTTAGGACTAACTCGAAAGAGAACAAAAAAAGGAAAGAATATCAAAATTCACAACAACAAACAACGGACCTCAATTATAACTGACGCTGCAAAAGCTGGTTGAAAGAGGCCGAATCTTTATTATGTCTTCGCAAACCCTGAACTTAAAAATAGCTTGTCAGTGAATACAATAGTTTCATTGTTGATGTATGATAATTGAGAAAATCATGTTAATGTTTCTATATTTATCTACTCCAATACAGCAAGCGAAGACGTGTTTGTTCCGTAAGTATGTTTTATGTTACTACTTGACTAGTATGTTGTTTCTAAGGAAGTCGGCTAGGCTGTGCGGTTTATCGTGCTGGTGCATACATTTCCTTTGCGCTGACGGCGGGATAGTGGGTTCGTTCCACACACCCATGAGTTGGACTGCAGCGCTGACTTCTCGTTCAGAAAGCCAGGCAAACTACTTACTGGACATAAAATTGCCTATAAAATCAATCTGAGATTGATCACATTGTCCCGCACAGAACGTGTGATTATACGTTTTTTGTCCCGCACAGAACATACGATTAGCATCTGATCGAGTGCATTGTCTTTAATATTTTTATATGGAGATTACAAAGTTAGTCACATGTTCTTTACAAGACGTCGCAGTCAGCCTCAGCATTTTTGGCTATTTTTACATTTCAGTCAGTATTTACATTAAGTAGTTTGCCGTTTGCGTCGAGTTCGATCCCTGACAACTCCGTAAAAGCTTGGCGGGTGAAATTTAGTCAGATTCTCTAAAGCAGTGGTTCTCAACCTTTTTTGGCCCGTGCCCCTCTTCACCATATTTTCAGAACGTCACCCCCCCCCCCTCTTTCGTTTTTCCTACCTAAAAATGTGGCCCGTGCCCCACTTCACCATATTTTCAGAACGTCATTCCCCCCTTTCGTATTTCCTACCTAAAAACCCCCACCCCGCCCCTACACAGTATACGTAATAATGGAAGCTAATTTTAATAGCACATACTAATACAAGTCTAGATGTCCACATAAAACATGATTTGTAGGTCTACTTACTTTATAAATTGAATTTTAGAAGGGTGAGACGAACAGAACCGTACAGTATGAAGGGAAAAACAATATCAAGTAATCGGTTCTTGTATTAGCGCATCTTGAAATAATCTTAATTACCCCCCCCCCTCCCTGGAAACCCTGAAATTCCCCCCTGGGGAGGGGGGGGGAATTCCCCACCGGTTGAGAACCACTGCTTTAAAGCAACAGTCCGAAACACAGTAGACAGCCAGTCTATGAAATTGGCTCATTGTATGTCTCCGTAGGTTGACTAGGTCCCCTAATAAACATAGACTAGTCGACAGAAGTCTGGTAAATAAGGTACACACTGAGATCTAGAAACTACTAGACCGGTTTTCTAATTACACAGTCACCACGCCCTCTGTAATGTAAATTAAAAGCCACCCACCCGCCCTTCCGCTTCTATCCCTACAATTTGCAGACGATGGTGCACAGCCATACTCTCTTAATCTTAACTAAATATAATATAAAATAATGAGATCAGTGTTGTAATAAATATCTTCTTTTTTTTCAAAATTGGTAAACTGTTGTCTTTTAGTTCTATTGTTAACTAATGAACGTAGAACAATGGATGTGCTTTGGATACTTTATTCCGCGAAATGTTAACATTTCAGGTATAAATGTATCAATAGAACTATTCATCATTATCAAATGCCATGCCATCTGGCGTAGGCATTCATGACTTTTCACAGATCTCGGTCTTTGTTTTCTGGATCAATTCTGCTGTTGATAGTCCTCCATGCCATCGTCTCAATCCACCCAGTAACATTTCTCTTGGTCTACATCTGCCTCTCTTCCTCTCGATCTTTCCAGTTGTCACAATGTTCTCCAATGCCTCTCTTCTCATCACATGACCAAAGAAAGCTGTTTGTAGCTTTCTTATTGTTGTATGTAATGCTTTAGTTTCATTAGCCCGTTTCCGTGAGGCTTGATCGTAGCCTGTCCTTCAGAGATCATGTCGATTATGTCATAACGAAGGCTCGAAAAGGTTTGGCAGCAATGAGAGTCATGGCGACTGCCAATATCGAGCAAAGACTGCTATTACTTCTGTTCCAAGGACTTGTGCTTTCACGCATCGAGTATGCCCTGGCCATCCTCACTGTCAGCCCTACACAGATTGGAAGACTTGAAAAGGTACAAAACGAAGCCATGCGCATCATTTTGGGCTGCACGAGAGACACCAGCTGTGTAGCAATGAGATACCTCCTTGACTTCCCGACAATGGAACACAGGATCAAGATCTGGAGAGCTCGTGCATACTTAAAAATAAGTGCAGATGAGCAGCACCCTCTGCATGACGCTGTATTCAGAGAAAAGGGTGACAGGCTAAAGAGGGGCAAATCATGGATGGGTCGGGCGGAAGATGTCGTCGGACAGGTCTGCAGTCTTACCAGTATCAACCCCGGCAAGGAATGGGTGCCGGTGCCTCCAGCTTTTAAGTGTACCTTCTCCTGCATTATCACACTCGACAGACGGTGCAGTGAGAAGAACCCTGCCGCTGTCAATGCAGAGGTTAACGCGCTCATCTATGATCACTCAGATAGCCCCGAAGTGCTCATCTATACAGATGGATCTGTTGTAAAGCAGCAGAGAAGTGCGTGGGCATTTACAGCCCGTTCAGCGGGCCGAACCGTTCAAGAATCCAGTGGTGCCCACTCTATGACCACGAGCAGCATGACGATGGAGGTGATGGCAGTTACACAGGCTTTCATATGGCTGGAATCACAGCATTATACCAAAGTGTGTGTACTAAGTGATTCAATTAGCATGATTCAGAAGGTCGAAGCTGGATCTGTACGTAGACAGTGGACTGAGTCGCTGCGGAAGTCTGTTGTCCGCAAAGTCACCTTCATCTTCGTCCCGGGACATGCGGGAGTCGAGGGAAATGAACGAGCTGATAAATTGGCTGGCTCTGCACCCCCTGTAGATGGCCAACCCATGGATCGTGCCGATGTTATTAACGCCCTTAAAGATATGGCGAGAACAGAGGATTTTGACGCCAGTGATTCCACATCGCTTTCCAGGATGAAAGACCTGGGAGTAAGAATCGGCACAGCCAGACGCGAGAGGTACATCGGGAAAACAAAGCGCCTCGTCAACCAACACAGAACTGGCACTATTAGCCACCGGACGCTGATGCATATGCTGGGGGGAGGATCTGAGCACCTATGGACATGTCCGGAGTGCAACGAAGATACCCCAACGGATAACTAACTAACTAAGCAGTCGTTGTTAGTTACTTTGACAGTACAATGAATTCGCAACATTCGTCTTATGAACCACATCTCTGTTGTTTTCAAGATCTTCCTGATTTGTTCATTTACATTTCAAGATTAACTGCCTTACAGGAAAACTGGTTCTATATAGCACTTCACCACTCCCTTTCTGACATTCAATTATAGCGACTTATTGCATAAGATACTCTTCATTTTCTGAAATGCAGAATCTGCTTGCCGCATATAGAACTTCTTAGTGTACGAAATATTACGACATTAATTTGTCTTTTCGTACATTGCCACGGGAATAGGGATGAACAATAGAGAACAAACAAACACACACACATACACAGACACACACACACACACACACATAGTTGATCCCACTCAGTGTTCATCGCCTAATTAGGCTTGCACCTGGTCCAATGATTGCTTTTTTGATGTTGGAAGTGCTCGAAGAATACCGTGTAACTGGGAAGCTGTTGGATAACACATCACTGTGTATCAAAACAATGAATGAAGAGTAAGAAGAAATATCGTCATGACAAACCGGTTCCAAATAACATCAGGTGTCAGACAAAGATGTGTGTGATCACCACTTTTATTCATCATATATGGATAAGATTACTAAAGAAGCAAATTCACAACCAGAGAGTTTACATGATCTGCTGTTTGTATGTCAATAATGTGGGTCTGCAACACCATACAAAATGCTTTGAAAATTGCTGTCAGAGATATTATGTGAGGATTTACATCGAAAAGATACAATTTTTGACAGTTCGTCAAATACCTGGGCAATAGAGCATAAATATAAATGGAAAATCATTACAACAAGTTAGAAAGTACAAGCATTTGGGCAGTGTGTTCACAGAGGATGGGAGACTAGATGGAGAAATAGAAATGTAAATACAGAAACCAAACAACGTCAGCTATCAAATAGCACCTATTCTAAAGCATTCAAATATCAACATGCATATACAAAAGGTCGGACCTCCCTGGCCAAGTGGTTAATGACATTGCTCGTAATCCCGTATATCCTCGTGGGGAAAACAGCAGCTTGCGAGAATCGGCAGCGGTTCGCGCTTACGGTGATAAATGAGCCAGTTGTTCAGAAAGCAATGGCAAACTACTAAAGGTAACACTTGCCTAGTACATCAACAGCAGCTGAATAATGCTGGTGTTGACTGAAATGTCCTGTAAAGGATATACAACATAAACCAAAATATACAAAAGAAGCTAATAGATGCATTTATCGTCCCGTCGCTGTGTTACCAATGTCAAACATGAACAGCCCTAGAAACCAGCTGGCGTACAATCACATCATTTGAGATGAGATGCTTAAGAAATACAGCTGGTAAAACAAGAAAAGATGGAGAGATCAATGAGAAACTAAGAACAAATGTGGGGATAACGGCCATTATTAACTTTATAGAATAAGTAAGAATTAAATGGCTCCGAAATTTAGTTAGAATAGAACATTGGAGTCTTCGTGGCGAAGTGGTCAAGCCGTTTAACTCGGGCTCCGAAGGTTGTGGGTTCGATTCCGGGCCGAGTCCTTCGGTTCACGAGTTAAATTTTTCGGAGACTCCTGTGGGTCGTCGCTAGAGCTACGGAGTTCGTGCTTTGTGCGACGCTTTCCGCGCTGCGGAAAGAGACCGAGCCATATGGGATAAAACCTGGTGCAATGAAGTCGACCCTGTCGACTTTTAAGCAACTTTGTTTAGAACAAGACACGGTAAACACTCGCAATAACCACCAGGTCACCCAGCTCTTTATTATCAAATCCTGCTGGTTTCTCATTGACAACTAAGCTATCTTTCATTAGGCAACACAGAGAATGCTTGACGTTGATAATTGGCAGTCTAGCGTGAAAACACAGGACAGACGATAAAAAACAGAGATAAGAGAAATTGTTCAGCATTGAATTACCCGTGGTTCACTGATAGCCGGCTGAAAAGATCATCCGCTGAATGTGGAATACAAATTTTACAATGCAGCAATTAAACCCACTGATGCTTTACGTTTACGACAAAAGGTCTAGGGTTGAGGAGTAATGTTTTTTTTTTTTTTTCAAAATGCCGTTATATGGTGGTAATTCTTAGATTGCCTTTCATTGCATTTATAACGTCGTTTTAACGATGATTTGAAGTATAGGCAGTTACTGCTATTTGAGTTCCAAATGTGGCTGTTATGTAGCCGGGGGCGGGGTTGGGTGAGCTCCCAACCTTGCATAAATACCCCAATTGCTCGTGCATTCATCACTACTGCAGCAAAAGTCCAGCTCTTGGCCTCTCGTGGCGGACCTGTTTTAACTAACAGGAGAAGGGGCGACGGCGAGTCACTGGCGTCGAGAAATAACCAGAACGCTCTAGATGTGTATGCACGTACATGCATGCGCATGCCCGTGTGTGCGTGCCTACTCACTAAACTCGAGTAAGATTACAGTCTGCTCTAGCAAAGGAAAGGTGCTGAAGACGGAGGCAACCAGCCAGGAGGTGCACCACAGAAATCAGGATGCCACGCAATCACGCCAAACTTAGCTGTCAGCATAAGGTCACCATACAGTGGATACCATCCCACTGTGGAATACCCGGAAACGACAGAGCTCAGTCGATTGGCTAAGGAAGGAGCAAAAGAAGAACAGCCTGATGTGCCCGTTACATACCACCAAAAGAAAAGAATGATCAAATCAGTCGGAAAGCCACCAAAACCTGCTCAAGATGACTACCACATTATGGACTTACCAGAACACGTCATTATTCTGCGCCTCAGAACAGGACACAATAGATTACGCAACCACATGTGTATAAAATTCGAGATTGGTGAATCAGCCATGTGCACATGTGGATAGGCGTCGCAGACCTCAGAGCACATACTCCAAGACTGCCCAAAATACAACATATCTAGGCAGACCTTCTGGCCTAGAGATACATCAGTGGAAGATAAACTCTATGGACCGCTGAGTGAACTAAAAAAGACAATTAAATTCATACAAGAGACAACATTGTAGTTATAGACATATTTCAAGCCAACGAAATAAGAAGAAGAACTGCTATTTGAATAAGCCTTGGGAGCTCAGAGACAACAGACATATGCAAAATCCAACATCCAGACGCCAGTCTTTGTCAGGAAACAAAAATTGGAATCGAATTCAACTTTAGCATGGCCGAATGGTTAAAAATACTCGTTCTTAAACATCTGGTTTACAGACGTTGAGGTAGCGGGTTCTACCACTACATTGGTCAGCTGGACTAAAATGTTGACTTCTCGTCCTTCACTTGGGGAAGTAAGTTACAAGTAACTCTGAAGTCGGAGTGGGTTCGCTTGATGGCGAGGGACACTGGTAGTAGTGAAAGCTAATCCACACACAAAAATCGGTCCAGTGCACTAGAAGTAGTTGCACGTGTGTGGATTACGGCTGGGTTGAAAGCGAGCGAACGACACACACACACACACACGCGCGCGCGCAAACACGCACATACACACACACAGATAGAAACAATGGCACTCCAAATACAATGAAAGTTATTCATTTTGCTCTCATTAGTCATCACCAACTTTCAGTATTTATACAATGAAGACTATAACAGTAGTAAATTACTGTCATTTATGTCATTATCTCTTACTTGTACTTATCCACAGGGATGGCCGAGAGCCTAGCGAAACGGTAAGTAATTATAAGCACTGATATTTTTTTTTTTAATCCCCTTGTTCGTATAGCTTACGATAGAAAGCTTGTATTTGTCGATTGTTTGGTTTCTGAATCCTCTTGAAGACAACGTTTTAACTATTAAGTAGATCCACTGGCATACATGTCGTTTGATTCCCGAACAGGATATGCATCTATCAGAGTGATGTTGGTGGAGATACTTTCCTCCCAAACCGATGCGGAAGTGCCATCTCCCTGGGGAATGTGATAAAAATCTCCCCTCTCCAATTCCAGTATCAGTTCAGTCTCACCCGTCGTGGCACATGATGATGATGATAACGATGATGATGATGATGATGATGGTAATGATGATGATGATGATGATGATGATGATGATGATGATGATGATGATGATGATGATGATGATGATGATGATGATGATGATGATGATGATGATCGTGACGATGATAATAACAATGGTGACGATCATCATGATGATATTTTAATGCATATTTCATTATTGTCATCCAAACAACATTTTACACGTTTATAAATTGTTAAATGCGATAACTAACATAAATTATTTCTTCTCCATAGCAACGACGCCATCGCACAACCAGAGAGCATCGTCGTGGAACACGAGAACCTTCTCCCTCCAAATCTAGATCACGATCACGTGGCACTGAGAGCTCTAGGAACCATATCAGCAGTTCTAATGAGACCCCGGTCCTGGCAAACCCCGGGGATATTACCCTTACGGACAAAAGACGATCCCGGAGTTAGAAGCACAGAACATAAAAGAGTTGTTAACAATTTCAAGGTCGAAAATCACACTATTAATAGAAATGCTGAGACTGCAGCAAATAATATCCGCGATCATGCTACTACATTCATAGAGTCACATGAAATCGTTCGTGATGAACTGGCACATATCTCGAAGGAAGGACCTTATTCTCTTACCAACACAACAATATACCCATCTGCTATCAATGCCGCATCTTACATGCTTAATGAATATCAAAAAGATGAGCAGATGAGACCTTCAAGTGGATATGACGTAGATCCTTTACCCAGCCCGCAGCAGGATTACTCCATTGACTCTCTCTTGAATTCAGGTTCATCTGATATGTTTCGGACAGTTACCAATGAGAGTCGCCCCTTCATGTCTCCCTTCCTGGACAAGGTGTCAGAACGACTTGGAGCTTCAGGAGAGTAGAGTCATCACAAGGACTGTAGAAGAGATTCGGGATCCGATACCGAGTCCAACAGAGGATTATCCTGTAGACACACCGCGGTCATCTGCTGCATACCAACAGATTCCTGCAGTAAATAGATCACCAATGATGTCAAGAGAAACCAAGGGAAGTACAAAAACACCATGGGTTGACTATCCGCCGTTAGTATCAAATAGAGACAACTACGGGGATTCGACCAAGTTTAACACGACTGATATGAATACTACTGTAGTAATGTCGACTGACAAATTTAGTCGTTCTATGAACGACGATCAAGAAGAAACTGTTGGTAATACTAGCATGAATCATCGACAAAACCCATCTTTGACGCGTCCACCGACACCACCTCCAATGAAGAGACCACCGAGTCCGCCATTTGATGTGTATCCACCCAAGACATTAGTAAAGTCCGAAGAAGTCAGAACTTCTGTCTTTCACACAGAATCCCGCGTTTTGACACCCACCCCTGTGAGATCAACTTTTTCAAATGATGGTTATATCAGCCCCATCGTTAGCCCACCAACACCCCCACCCCGGCATCTTGGAAGCCTGAAGCCCCACCCACCCACGCCGCCACCAGGATTGATCAGACGTGACCTTCAGATGAACATCGATGACATCATCAACCTTCGCAAAGAACCGGTCAACATTGATTACCCTATCAAGCAAAAAGCATCGAAACAAGACCACAAAGAACCGGTCAACATTGATTACCCTATCAAGCAAAAAGCACCCAAACAAGACTACAAAGAACCAGCTGGGCTTCCTTTCCTGGGTGAGCTGCTAAGTCGTCAAAGAACATTAGACGACGAGCATACGACATCACTATCAGCTTCACCCGCAGCACCAAGTCCTTTGCCACTGTTAGCTTCACTTAAAAATTCAAACAGAGGTCGCTTTGATGACGACACTGAGGAAGACCTCCTGCAAAGACCGTCTGTTGTCCACTTTGCTAAAGAACCTCCGGAGGTTATATATCGTGATAGTGCTCAAGACTACAACATATATTATGGTTCTAAAAGCTCACACGATTATGAGCTAGATACATTTTCATCCCAATCCTCTTCTGTACTAACGCCACCGCCTCCACCACCACCTCCTCCTCCTCCCCCTCCACCTCCTCCTCCAGCACCACCTCTGCCGAAATAGACGTTTCAGACTGGAGCAATGTAATTGCTTAAGTGCTATGGGATTATTAATCGTCTTAAGCGAGTTCCCGTTTCTGCCATGGACTTATTTACAGTAGTTTTCCTTATGGAAGCCCCTTTAATTCTATATATAATACATGTCCGCTGCCACATTAAACTTTTAGGCCATAACTGTGACACACTCCTACTTCCCATTTTCCGCCATCCATGTTTGTGAGATCCTAATTAACCTCTGGTTTTCACTAACCCATTAATCAATTAACCATTTCCCTGTAGTATAAAATGTTATTTGCTACAATACTATGTCGGTGTAGCATAACATGTTAATTGTTACAAAACTATGTCGGTGCTGGTATGTGTTGTCTGTGCCCGTATTGCTGCTACCCGTGAGAGATGTGAATTGCATTAACAATATACCGTGTATTATTATAACTGACGGTTTATAAATAAACCATATAAATAAATGTGTATTTGCTTGACAAGCTACAAGAATGAGACAGAAATGATACAAAAATATACGGTATTTATGAAACAGTAACAGAAAACCTATAAACACATCGCATTTTCTCTCAAACGACATCACCCGCTTTCTGAGGAAGAGAATTGCCTGCAACCCTAGACCTGATGTACACCCCCACACATACGGGTCACCACAAGCCAGCTCTTTAAAGCAGTCCAGCTGATAATAATAACTTCCAAACAACTTGGATTCCAGATTTGTTTTAAATAACCTAACAGATGGTAGCTGACTGCCAATTACTATCACTAATTTTATTATTACGGGGGCGAATCAATAAGTAAGTCACACCGTTCTGTGGGATGGCAGGTAAATGTAGTTGGTGTTTTCTACAGGTGTCATTAGGTGACAGCAACATCGAACTTTATATTCCCGTTCGTCAGGTGGTGCTAAGTGTCTCATGCATGCGCAGTGAATAAACAAAATGACGACTGTACTTACGGAGTGTACAACCAAAGAGCAACGTGCTGTTGTGTGTGTGTGTGGTTTTTTTTTTTTGGGGGGGGGGGGGTGGGATTGTCAAGGCGTGCTTTTAACCAATTTCAAGAAGGGTGACAATGTGAATTCTGAATCGTACTGTGAAGTTCTATTGATGCTTCATGCTGCAATTCGAAGAAAACGTCCAGGCCTGCTGACCTGAGGAATGTTGCTTCTTCATGACAATGGCAGACCACATACGGCTTGATTAACTCAGGAGAAAATTAACCAACTAAGGTGGGAAGTTCTGGACCATCCACCTAACAGCCCCGACTTAGTCCCTAACGATTTCCACTTTTTTGGTCCACTTGGCGGGAGACATTTCACGAATGAGCAAACTTTTAATGTGAAGTGAAAACGTGGTTTAGAAAATAGAGCACGCAGTTCTATGCAGCCGGTTTGGGAGGACTGATAAAACGAAGGGATAAGTGCATCAATGTTGGTGGAAATTTGAGAAATAAAGGGATAATGTATGTATAAAAATAAACTGGTTTCAAATTATTATCACATTTAATTATTTTTCTACAGCTATGTGTGACTTACTTATTGACTTCCACTCGTACATGATTTTATTCTCCAATTTCTATTATCATCTATCTCATCTCCTGACGTCGATCTTTTAATACACCGTTTTCATTGTTCACGGTTATGCAAAACTTGCATGTCATTAGAGAAAGAACAGAAACAAAACGTCTAGTGGTCGCGATTTCAAACAAAGCGTCCATGGTACCTACCATTACCAGTTTAGTCCTATTCTCAAGCCAGTTCGTATGTGCCAAGGTTGAATTATGACCTGGTTATATCCTAGTATGTCTCTGCAGATGTGAAGCTCCAATAAGGGCCCCGCACTCCCTGTTGTTTTTTTTTTTTAATTTTTTTTTTCTAACTTAGTGAGGCGAAAGGGTGACTTGTGGCTCAGTCCCCGCGTAGTTGGTAATTTGCTACCTGGCCAGGAGAAAAGTCTCTATAAACCAACCTCATCCCGATAGATGCAAACCTTTCCTATGGCTCAAACGATCTGACCACCAATGCTCAGGTCTCCAAGGATATCACCAAACAATAACCAATGTTAAGAACTCTAATCAGATGGGTGCTCATCCTGTATTCCCGTCAGCTCTAACTTAATTCTAATAAAATGGCTACCCTTTTACGTATCAAAAACACACACCTATTGACAATCTATTCCTTACAGATAGCACAGCATACGATTAGGACGGCGCTAGAGAACGATAGGGTGGGTGGACACTGGCTTGTCTTGTATAATATCATAGCCAGACGTCGGCAGAAGAATCTACCTCGTCAGATTACTAGGCATTTGAAGAAGAAGAAGAAGAAGAAGAAGAAGAAGAAGAAGAAGAAGAAGAAGAAGAAGAAGAAGAAGAAGAAGAAGAAGAAGAAGAAGAAGAAGAAGAAGAAGAAGAAGAAGAAGAAGAAGAAGGAGGAGGAGGAGGAGGAGAAGGAGGAGGAAGAGGAGGAGGAGGTGAAGGAGGAGGAGGAGGAAGAAGAAGAAGAAGAAGAAGAAGAAGAAGAAGAAGAAGAAGAAGAAGAAGAAGAAGGAGGAGGAGGAGAAGGAGGAGGAAGAGGAGGAGGAGGTGAAGGAGGAGGAGGAGGAGGAGCAGCAGCAGCAGCAGCAGCAATAGCAGCAGCAGCAGCAGCAGCAGCAGCAGCAGAAGAAGAAAAAAAAGAGTCGGTGGAAGGAATTTGTATTTTGAATTGCAGGATACGGCAAGTCGATTGCTAAATTCAAAGTTAGAAACGGATTGCTTGACACCCATACAATGCATCTTTGCTAACTGAATTACTGTCTTTGCAGACAGGTATTAACTATATTTAAATGTTGCATATTACAGCAAGTGGCTTGCTGAATTCTAAGTTTGAAACTGATTGCTTGACACTCGTACAATGCATCTTTGCTAACTGAATTACTGTCGCAGCAGACCGTTATTAATTATATTTAAATTTTTGTGATAAAACTACTGACTGTTATATACTTTGTATTTATAATTGTAATATTGTAATTATTAAAATGTATAACGTATTTATAATATTATTTGTTTTGAACGCTGATAACAATTAATAATGTCAAATAAACTTAGGGTATCAGCAGAATGGGAGCAGCAATGGCTAGTACGCTTGCCTGCCAGCCTTTTGGCCATATGTTCAAATCCCCATGAAGGCAGATTTAAAAATTAACCAGGGCTCCCAGGTCGATCCCTCTTTAATTGCTACCAGTGAGTGTTATGGGAAATATAGATGTTCATGGGATATTGACCACGAGTGCCGAAATATAGATTTAGCACCATATTCCATGTACGATATTGACCACGAGTGTCGAAATATAGATTTAGCACCATATTCCATGTACGCTTCAAGGTGTGTGAGTGTGTGTGTGTGTGTGTGTGTGTGTGTGTGTGCGTGCGCGCGCCTTACTTTTTTAGTAAGCAGATTAAATGGGACAATCAATAAATGACGCAGCTATAACCTTTTGTAATCCTTCATGCGTATAATATTGTTTAAATTTTTTTTACATGTCACGCAATATTCTGTGGTATCTTAATAATGGTGTCATAATGTAAGGAAACACCACAATGTAATATGCAAGTAAATGGGAATATTCTTAAGCAAGTGAATCTGTACAATTATCTCGGAACAGTCATAACTTCTGATGGGAGATGCCCTGAAGAGATTAGAAAAGAATCGCCATGTCGAAGGTGGCCTTTTGCAAGATGAAAAACATACTGACCAATAAAAAGACGTCATTTGCTAGCAGGAGCTGCGGAAATGATATTTCTGAGGAAAATACAAAGAATACCATGGACAGACAGAAAAACTAAAGACCAAGTCCTACAAGAAACAAATGAAAATTGTACACTGGTTAGAGAAATTAGACGTAGACAGTCAAAATTTTTGGTCATTTTATGAGAAGAAAATAATTAGAGAACTTGGTTACAACTAGCAAGATCGAGGGGAAGAGAACAAAGGTAAGGCAAAGCAGTAAATATCAGGATGGCTTGGTCACGTGGTATGGTAGAGACAAGAACACTGAACTGATCCGATCCACGACTCTGGTAATCGAGTGAGATGGCGAAACTTGACCGTTCACGCTTATTGGCATGGTAAAAAATGAATGAATGAATGAATGTAACTGGTTTATTGTGAAGGACAAATTCAGTTTGTTTCGTTACAAATGTTACTTCCCTTAGCAACATTAATTCTGTCAAGATTTGTCCCATTGTCATCTAGTGGCTACTTTTCAATTATTAGTATACGATCCTGGCATCTTGCCGTCTTGGCAGATGATAGTGTGTTACATTGTGGTGCTTCAAAAAAAAAAAGAAAAAAAAAAAAAGGCATAAGAACTACAACCCATGGCGGTAGCGAATGTGACTGATCAGATCAATTTGCGCTGTAAATGTTCATCCACAATGGATGCATGTGGACACTGGTCATTTCCACCATCACGCAGACAAGGAAATATAACCCGTAACTAGTACCACTCGCTTTTATTCTGAGACCGGTTAAGACCAGGGATGGAGTTATACCTCTCCATAGCACAAAGCCCGGGCTGAATTGTAGAGACTATGTGTTGCCAATACGGCATGGTCCCTCTCTCGGCCTGCTTAGTTTACTCCAGGGGATAGCTAACAGCAATACATCTGGAACAGAATCTGCTGGATCAGCAATGCAATGTTATAACTGTCCGCCTGTTTGAGCTTCGGTAATATCTACTTTTCAATTAGTAGTGTCTACTTTACAATTAGTAATGTCTACTTTACAATTAGTAGTGTCTACTTTTCCGTTAGCAAATGTCCACTTTTCATTTAGCAGTGTATACGTTTCAATTAGCAGTGCCTGCTTTTCAATTGGTATGTCTACTTTTCACTTAGCAGTATCTACTTTTTACTTAACAGTGACTACTTTTCACTTAGCAGTGTATTTTTATTTTATTTTAGCATTGTCTACTCATTTTCACTACTTTCTATCTCTCTCTCTCCTTTGCTCATTCATTATTTCCCTCCTACTTTCTATAATCTATCCCTTTTCAGTCTGTTTATGTGTAGTTTTTATGTTTTCTCCAATTATAGTATTATTATTATTATTATTATTATTATTATTATTATTATTATTATTATTATTATTATTATTATTATTATTATTATTACATTATTGCCTGCCTATTTTATGTAAATAGTCTATTCAGTCTTTCTATTATCTTCTCGTGTTATTTTTTTGTCCCTTTTTCGATAGTCTTTGTACACTTTACTTTTTATGTGCCATTCTCAAAGAATCCAGTGCTGCCCACCGGGCGCTGGAACGCAAATTATTCCTCCCCACGACGCTTGACGGCAGAAGTGGATGATGATGATGATGATGATGATGATGATGATGATGATGATGATGATGATGATGATGATGATGATGATGATGATGATAATGATGATGATTCTTCAAAGAATCATGCCTTCCATCGCTGTTCTTTCCAAACTGTCTTAACGGGCTGAATGTACATCGGGCCTGCAGTGCCCAATTTGAAAACCTTCTAAAATAAAGTTCGTTAATTCGTTTGTTCAAATTACTGTGACATGTTAAACATGGTCAAAGTTCCTCAGCTTCTGAGACATTATATTGTTTATGAGTCAGGTTTCTTCGATGTTCAGATCTTGAAAGCCGTCAGTATTTTTTTTTTACCTTAGTCCACGACATTCTAAACACTTTTCTGTAACATTTCAGTTAAAACGCCCCGATTTTCTTCTTCATGTGGTTGCGAAATTGTCCATGATTCACACCCGTATGTTGCGACAGATAAGATGCGTGTTCTCAAAATTGTTACTTTAATTTGTTT
>JACEFZ010028414.1:502500-552500 GCA_014155875.1 Cepaea nemoralis | reverse complement strand
ATAATCTGACCTATGGCTATTGAGACAGGCGGTCAAAGACGGACAGCTGTTGTGTGAATGAGTACTTTTCATTATTGCGACAAGCTTACAGAGATTACCACATAAGAAGGCAAGCTTCCCTATACTGGGCAATTTTCAAATGGACAAATCGTCAATAGTGCAAGCTATTAGGGAACGACTTCGGTGTGGTGAAACGGCTTGCGGTGAGGTAACAATCCTCAGATAATAGAGACGTAACATGAAAACTGGAACTTGTGCTATGTGTCGATTGCATGAAAGCATTAATCAAATATCAAGCTAGATTCCGAGTGAGTTAGCCAACATCCATAGTAAGGTATTAAAGGACCATCTGCACCTCTTGAGGCGAATTGAGCATATGGTGCTTGCCCCATACTTTCATAGACCAATAGACACTGATGAGTTATGTGGTCAATTTCACGTCTGCTGTCTTTACTTCATATAATATTCCCTGGAACCTATTTTAGGTTGGGTTACCTTTTTAATATCACGGCCAGTTAGCACCATATTTTTTTGTTTTGTTCGCATATCCTTTACAGGACATCGCTGTCAACATCAGTATCTTTCAGCTGATTGTTGATTTCTTGGCAAGATTACGCTCAGTAGTTTGCCATTGCTTTCTGGGTGACCGGCTCACATACCCCGTAAGTTACCGACGTGGCGAGAACCGCCACCGATTCTCGCGCACGTCACGTTACTCACGAGATTATACGGGATTACGGAGAAAGTCGCTAACTTCTAGGTCAGGGAGACCGGCTAGCACCATATACTTCGAGGAAAACAGATCACGCATCAGTGTGTCCCTGGTGCTTAACGCGGCTTCTCTTAACCAATAACCATTTTTGCAACGCAGCGCAGAAGAATGGTTAATGATTTGGCGCCAGGAAGTGGCTCACTGCGGTTCTCGTAAAATGAACCCAGAGATTTTCTGGGGCCGAAAGGATTTAAAAGGGTTTTAATAAGCAAGCGGAACTATTTCATTGCACCGCGTTTTATCTCATATAGTGCCGTCTCTTTCCGCAGAGGCAGCCTGCCAAAAGCGTCGCGCAAAGAACGAACTCCGTAGCTCCAGCGACGACCCCAGAGTCTGCGAGAAAACTGCACTCATGAGCCGAACGACGTAGCCCGGAATCGAACCCACTGCCTACGAAGCGTAAGGCAGGCGCGTAACCACTTCGCCATCGAGACTCTACTAGGACGGAGAGGTGGAAGGGAAGATCCGTTTTACCCTATGACAGACTTAAAAGACACCGAATGGGTAGCAAGGGAAGCTATTCTATATACCGCAAGATAGGCTGAATGTGACGAAATGTGGAGCAGGCAATGACACTTTTCCCTGCCTTACTGGGACGAAAAGTGGGGCTGGCGGAGTCACGTTTGCCTGTCTTATTACGGTCTTACTGGAACGAAAAGTTGGACATGAAAGATAGGCTTCTCACTGTACTTTATCATCATCATCATCATCATCATCATCATCATTATCATCATCATCATCATCATCATCAAGTGCCCTGTCATTTGGCGTAGGAATTCATGTCTCTCCAGAGAAGGCGGTCTTTGATGTTCTGGATCAACTCTCTTGGTCTGCCTCTGCATCACTTCCCTTTGAAAATGCCAGTTGTCACGATCTTCTCCAATGCCTCTCTTCTCATCACATGACCAAAGAAAGCTGTTTGTCTCTTTCTAATTGTTGCATATAATGTTATAGTTTCATCAGTCTCTTTTAGGCACTCGTTGTTAGTTACTCTGGCAATCAACCCAGCCTACAGGAAATATTTTGGGAAGGAAAGGCTGTCTGATTCATATTGACCAAATCACCCATTGAATGTCTATGAAAATATGAGGCTAGCAAAGCATACCCAATAAGACTTCTGTTTTATTAGTTATTTGAAGGTTAATACTCTCCACTCCACCAGGACAGTATAATATGTAATCTGATTACTTTCACTAATTGTTTGAAGCCATACAAACATTTTAAGTACAGTATTCTGTATGCCTTGTCCTCGCCTTCTGCAAGTTAATCAAACAACTCCTCACTTCACGATATGGTGAAACTTTACAAACACTTGAACAAACATGCCCCCCTAGTACTGTCTCTTTATTCCGAAACTGGTTTCAAATTTTCGATCGCCTTTGTTGACACACCTTTGGCTATTGTCGCCCCTGGACTCCCAGTGACCAAGCAAGATGTATTTGGTCAGTTAAAAATACACTGGAGAATCGAAGAGCTTGTCAAATTCTCAGGAGGTTGTTCAAACAAGGGCAGGGCCTAAAGGATGTACACACTACCAGAAGCAGACAAAGAGACGTTTTTGGTCTGCATCGGGACTCAGTTCCTCTTGAACATTCTTCACTAAGGTTCAGCTCAATGTGAAGTGGGTCTTGTAAAAGATTCGGCTAAACCTTATGCAGTCTATCTGTGGACTGATGCACGTTCTTTTTCACAGCGTTTATAATTTTAACATGGAAAAGAGAACACTTTCCTTGGTTCATTATACAAATGTACTTAATGTCAAAGAGCCCAGAGGACAGTTCAATACACTTCATTTCAACTGACTATATTCGTGTATCAGTTCAGATTAGGTGATCACGTTACTCCAAGACTTACTGAGATATTCATGGACGACGTGTGAGTATATTAGCGGCCCTCATTTTTGGAATTATCTGTGTGATATTTCATAATTTAATTAACAATGAAAACAATTTCTGCTTATTTTGTCCTCTATCCCCCTATGCCTTTACTGAGGTATAGGCTCTCAGCCACCTCACTCCAAGCCCGCATGTTCTACCACATGCAGCTCTGTCCACGTCTTTCCCATATAGTTCACTTCTGTTTCCTTCTGTTTCTTCTTCTCTTCTTCGTGAGTTATTAGGTCTTCCTCTGTGTATTTTGCCCTGCTGGTTTCAAATTAAGATTTTTCTAGTTAAACTAATCTTGGGTGTCCTCAGGGTATGGTCTATCCAGCACCAGCGTCTTTTTTCTGTCCATCTCTCGGTTCACTGGTCTAGTTCTGTCCATCTCTCGCTTCACTGGTCTAGTTCTGTCCATCTCTCGGTTCACTGGTCTAGTTCTGTCCATCTCTCGGTTCACTGGTCTAGTTCTGTCCATCTCTCGGTTCACTGGTCTAGTTCTGTCCATCTCTCGGTTCACTGGTCTAGTTCTGTCCATCTCTCGGTTCACTGGTCTAGTTCTGTCCATCTCTCGGTTCACTGGTCTAGTTCTGTCCATCTCTCGGTTCACTGGTCTAGTTCTGTCCATCTCTCGGTTCACTGGTCTAGTTCTTTCCATCTCTCGGTTCACTGGTCTAGTTCTTTCCGTGAGCTCCACATTGGTGACTTTGCCATACCATTTTATTTCTTCTGTTTTTCGCAGTCACCGATTAGTGGATGTTTGTTGTTTATCTGTAATTGTTTTCGTTGTTCTTTGTAATAACTATGTATTAGTAAATCAAAATAAATCTGCAAATCGTAGATACCTCATAGCCGAAGTCTTACAGTGTTTTGTGTGCTTGCTTGCTAACACAGTCGTTCGAGTTTAAATCCCGGCAAAGACTGGCTTATTTTTTTCGAACGAGAGCGGCTTTGGGATCGACCCAGTCTTTAAATAAAAACGGGTGTCAAGAATATTTTCCAAACTTGCCAACCAAAATTGGGAATTATCTGGGAAGGAGAGGGAAGGCAACGAGAAAGTCACGGACCACTTCCTCTCACGTGTGTATGTGCGTGTATATGTATATGTGTATGTATGTCTGTATGTGTGTATGTGTGAGTATATTCGTGTATGTATGTAAGTATATATCTTTGTGTGTGTATGTATGTATGCATGCATGCAGTTTATGCGACGGAGTGTGTATTTGTATGTTATTGAGTGTGTGCATAACTGTGAGAGTTTGTGCAAATGATTAACTATGTATGTAGGTATGTATGTGTGCGCATATATTTATGACTGTGCGTGTGTACGTGTGTCTGCCTGTCTCATAACATGGTAATATGTATTGTTTATGTTTAAAACATCCAACTGACAAAGTTGTTTTCCTGTGTGAATGTAACATGCACAATTGATGAACGAAAGATGAATGATTGGAAGAGCTGTATATGAGACGGGCCTTCGTGTCCAATTTGTAACCCTTTGAAAATAAAGATAATAAAGATAAAGGTTGGCAAGGCTTAGAATGTTTAAATGCATGAATATTTCAAGTGCAACAGCAATGGTTACTATGGCTTTAAAATTACCTCACATAAATTGAAAATGTGTTAAACTTTGAATCCTACTTCACAATGTTGAAATGTGACCCTCAGTGGAAAAAGGGGAGATAACCAGGTGTGCTATTTGTGATATATTCCAAAACTATGTTCCATTTGTCTCCCATTAATTGATAAATATATGTGGCTCGGTCTCAGTCTACACGTCTCAGTAGTGTTAAAGTTAGTTGCATATCCTTTCAGGACGTCGCAGTCAACAACATCATTTTTGGCTATTTATGATTTCTTGGCAAATTTACGTTCAGCAGTTTGCCATTGCTTTCTGAACGACAGGTAATGCGAAAGCAACGCAAGGCAGTCTATTGCCAAATTTCCCGCAGATATGTTTGGAACGCGGTATGCGGGATTACGAATTGCATTCGGAATCTTTCCGCCACAGCGTTGGCCAAATAAAAGTGCACGTGTTTAAAACACGTGCATTTCTGTAACAATATGCGGATGTGAATGATAGACCAGTTCATGATCACTGAAGTCGAAAATCGAGGTTTTTGAACGTCAATTTTAAAGAAACATTCTTAGAATAGCTCGAGTCTCAAAGAAACAAAGTACTGACATTCTTTGAGATCTGAGCACCGAGCAAAACGGACTCTAAACAGCATTGTCTCGGAAATTAGAGTACTTTCCCCTATTAAATGTCATAGTGGTTTAGGACAAGCAATTCCTCCGAAGTCGGAGAGTATCTGCCTGCACGGCGAGGAACCACCAGTCTGCACACCAATAAGCCAGACATGGGACAACGGATACTCACGCAAACCTCAGGTCCTGTAGAACATCACACTGATGTTGGACAACAGGATGTCTTCATCCGACATACAGGACTTCGCGCTGGAGTTCACAGCCAGTGAACACAAGCAAGCAAGCAAACAGGACAAGCAATAATGGAAGACATGGTTACAGGAAGTAAAAGCAGGGGTCGAACAATGTCAAGGTGAATATGGACATTCAAGACACCTTGGGCACGAACATCTAAGAGGCAGAATCGAGTCTTGATGGTGGGCTGTAATGAGCGCCACCTTCTGCAAAGGATATGTTACTAGATGATGATGATGATGATGATGATGATGATGATGATGATGATGATGATGATGATGATGATGATGATGATGATGATGATGATGATGATGATGATAGATCACATTTATTAGCATTAGCCAAATTGAGACAACGTAATAAACTTATATACACATCGGACTCAATGAAGCGCTATCGTTATTTTGATTGGTTAGGTTCGAATACCAGCTCTGTGGCGAAGGGTTTGAACCCCCTACCCCTGCATCAGCACACAGGATGGCTACTGTTTTAAAATTCAAGAAAACTTCATTAAGAGGAATTGTTTGTGATTTTCTGGGAAAGTTGGTTGCTGAGTTAGTTACTAGATTCCGGTGTAATGTAAAACATTTTTCTCCCATTTATTCTGAAACCCACTGACTATACACCTTCTGCTGACGGGGCCGTGCCGTATATTTTCTCAGTATGATGCAAGTCTTCGAAATGCTGCCCTTTAATGATGCAAGTTTTCGAAATGCCGCCCCTTCTTAGCTCCTTATGCCGCCCCCTTACGGTGCCGCATGATGCAACCGCCTCTTTGTATCATAGCACAGCACGGTCCTGTCTCTTGAGAAGCAAAGACACAATACCAAACACTACCCCTCGTTTATGTCAAGCGCATTTTATCATCAGTGTTCCAAGCGTAGCCGCCTCAGATATCTCTTAGCAAAACCTGTGGAAGCACCTTTCCTGTTTGCGTTTGTGTCTTTCGTTTTTCAATCTTCCTAGTCATATTTCATATTCATAGATTTCGCAAACTTTCACTCAGTTACTAACTTATTCCTTTCTTATCCTTTGTCACTAGTATGTCTTTTGGTCGACCGAGCCTCATAACATGAATCCTACAGATTTATGGGCGAAATTAAAGACATTTCGCACAATATTGACACAGTATCGATCACCAGACATCCGGTGTGCTGGTGCTGAGGTAGCAGGTTCAATCCCTTCACTGATCAGTTTGACTAAAATGTTAACGTCAACCCTCACTAGTCGGCTCCTACGACATGCATGGTAGATTGGAATGTTACTAATTTCTGCTTCAACTAAGGCCCCGGTAATACACCAGCCTTTATGTCACGGTAAACGTAGGCCATAAAGCACATTACTTGGTTGTAAACTGGTATGTATAACAATGTACTCACTCGTGAAAACTGTCCACGGCAGTGATAAGAAGCGTGTTAAAGCGTTTTACGAAGCCTACACTGCAGGATGCATGGGAAACATGGACAATGAGCAGAGAAATTGAGAGGCATCTATTGGCAGTGGTAATGTGATTTCTGGGGAATATGCAAAAAGTACCATGAACTAAATGAAATAAATAAATAAAATAAAATAAAATTCAAATACATTAACACCTTTAATTAGTCATAGAAATTATACGAAATCAAGAATTTTGGGCACATGAGAAGGTATAAACTTGAAAATTTAGTCAGGGCTGCGAAACTGATGGCAAAAGAGTCAGGAGAAGGCAAAGAAGTAAATAGCTGGTCAGCTTCAAAATGTGCCGTAACTGGGACATGAACACAGATCTGATGCGAGATCTCGTGAGATGGTAAACAATGATCCCGCGCGTTTTTCACATAGAACTTGATGATGATGAAATATGTTTCTTTACTACCCACTTCTTACTAACGAATGATGTCTTCCTTATGCTTCTGGTCTGGAGCAGACATTCAGAATTAAATCCTTACAATCCTCTTTATCATCTGATATTGAAATGAAATTGATATTGCGTATAACATTTTATTTAACCATACGTTTTTGACGGACACCTGGCCAATTCCAGGACTGCTTTCTTCTGATGTTACGTGTTCACTGGATGCACGTCTGTATTTGATTAACTACATGTCGTGAGACTTATGGATGTAAATTTATGCGCGTTTTTTTTTAAGTCCTGGAATGTGTGGGTTGTGTGTAAAGTGTTTGTGTCTGCAGACTGTTGTTAACTGTGTGTATGTTTGTGTTTGTGAACTGTTCGTGCGAACTGTTTTGTGTGTGTATGTATGTGAACTGTGCATGCAGAATGTTTTGAACTGTGTGTGTATGTGTGTGCGTGTGTGTGAATGTGTGCTCTGCATACGAACTGCCAATAAGTATTGTGTGTGTGTGTGAGAGAGTGTGTGTGTATGTGTGTGTGTGTGAGTGTGGGTGTGTGTACTGTGTGGGTGTAATTTGTTGGACTGTGTGTGTGTGTGTGTGTGTGTGTGTGTGTGTGTGTGTGTGTGTGTGTGTGTGTGTGTGTGTGTGTGTGTGAACTGTGCATATCGTTGTTTCGTACTGTATGTATGTGAAGTGTATGTGCAGACTGTGTTGGACCGTGTACACATAAGTAGGAGAAGTAGAGAAACCAATGTCGAGCGTTTCTTTATTAGCTTTTCACATATCAGAGTTCTACGTTTTATATTATATATTCTGTCTTGGCTCCTCTTGAAATCTGATAACGCTGTGGGTATGTTCTAGTGGCATTTTTGTAGATCTGTTTATGGACACCCGTAAAGCCCATTATATCCACTACCATTGCTTATGGTGTATTTTTAATGACTGTGGGGTGTTTGAAAATATTGCCGTTCCGCGTTTTGTATTCACCCTCTGTGGAGTTCATGCAAGATAAAAGGTAAATACAAAACTTGGAACGGCAATATTTTCAAACACCCCAGTCATTAAAAGTACACCATGTATCTACAACATAGTCATCCAGTATTGCTGGCATTTACTTAACTCATTCACTAAAGAAACAATATCCAAGAGCTTCTGCCCCGGCTTAAATTATTCTTATGCAACGCATCTGTAACAATATATTGCCACTGATAAAAGCTCAGGGAAAACATCGAGATTAAGTGGCTACATTAAATACTTTAACAAATGTTGCAATGTCTTTTGCGGGACGTTGCGATCAACCCTAATTTTCTAGACAATTTTACCTTCAGTAGGTTGCCATGCTTCCTGGACTAGAAGTCAACTTTGAAGTCCAACTGACGGTGTAGGGGTGTAGCATGATGTCTTCAGACGTTCGCATCCCCAGTCCATTTACATTTCTCAATACTCAGTAGTTAACCACGTAAGCCGTCGTGATGCCCTAACTAAAAATAGAATCGTAGATTCTAGATCGAGAGAGGGTAGATGAATGGTGGGGAACTCCATTTCATTGGGTAACCCTTGGGCTGGTAACGCTCCTTAATACATAATTAGCCCGCCAGTCGAAGCCTTGATTCCATCCCGTAAGACGTGTTCAAGATGCAGTGGTAAACCTTGCCCAAAAGCATTCTTTAAGATGTGGTCATCTGCACATCAGGTACCTAAATCATTTAATATGTTATGTGTAAACCTGATGAAGTGAGAGAGAGACGAATGGCCGAGTATTTTCTTGAGAAAATGTAAAAAGAAGACAGGACTTCGGTACAGTGACTCTAAAACTGCTGCTCAAAACCTGTCATGTCTACCGCAGTGAAACATTCTTACCATGTCTATTGTCTGTCTGATTTGATGATTTGCATATGCTTATGACTGTAAACCACGCTCAATGCATATGGCAAAACCTTTGTGCGCTCTGAACATTCGTTGAGTGCCTATCATGACCATTCTTAACCAAACTGTACATCGCTCTTGAGAGTTACCTTTGGCAGCTTTGTTTCAGAATGTGTGATGCTATATACTGCATGTAATTTCTCCCTTATAATGGCTGAGAATGTTTGAGTGAATGAGATGATAATTATATAATTAACTTCTCATAATTGTAAAAGTAAAGACACTTATTATATCCATGTTTGCAGGACTGCATTGCACTTTAGAAATTACAAAGTCCATGTAATGTCTAGTGACAGTATTACGATCAGGAAAATTGTCAAAAGCACTCATAAAGAGTTGCCTGGGATGCAGTTTCTCTTTGACGTTATGCACTGGTCCTTTGCAACAATAGTTTAGGTTTATATGAGCTACATTCCAATGAGGAGCAATATGTGGCATAACCTACAGTGTCTGTCAGATGAATACATGGGAAGGCTCATGCTATTTGTCAGGGAAAATTCATGTTTTCTTTCATTATGTGTATTCCACATGTGAAGGCAATTCTAGTGCATGATTTCTGCCATACAATGCCTACTTCTTGGTGCTTAATCACACTGTCTGTTCTCATGGTACACCGGTCCCTGTGATCTACTCATTGTGAGAATTTACAAGATAATTGTGTGAAGCTGCCTCTGATTAGGAGTATGTGCCTATGACTTCACGGTTTTGGGGATGAACCTGGAGAAAGGATATCACCCCAAACCCCCAATTAAAATTGCACTTCATCATCAGTGAGAGGCGGGTGTTCGAATATCACACTCCTTTTTCCCCTCCCATTCCTCTCTGAATCTGTGATAGTACTGTATAACTGTGACAATGGTTCAATAGATGTAAAACACATGTTGTGCCTTTGTTTATTAACAGAGAATGAGGAAGATGGGGGAGGCCTTTCAATTACCAGGACAACTCCAGGGAAGTCCTGAGCTCTAGTCTTCAACTCCAGCTGAAAAATAAGACTCCATAAAGTACCACATGAACAACAGGTTGCAAATGGTCAGCCTGAATCCACTAATTCTGGCCTATACAGATGGCACTGAAGAAAAGTCTTGATTAAAAGCCTAAAACAGGGATACTCTCCAATTTTGTAAAAGCCCCAGGCTATATCTTCAAGATAAATTCAAGAAGAAACCTTAAGAGGAGAGATTACCTGGTCTTCAGCATGTCACTACTGGCTAAGAGTGGACATTAAAGGTGCACTTGGAGCAGACCATATCACAGCTTATTATTAATATTGGCTGAAAGGCTAATGGAGAAGAAGTATAGAACATAGAGCAAAATTCTCAAAAATGGATTAGTGATAATTAGATGTGGTGATTTAGTTACATCAGAACCTTTTGTGGGAGATAGACTGGCAGAGAAGAATGATGGGACATAATAGTTTTTAGATCTTCATCTACTGAAAAGTAAAACTAATCCCAAACTATCAACTTTGCGAACAGTCTACTCACCCTTCGGAAGGACATGTTTGTCACTTGCTTCGGACTAGTCAAAGTGGGGAATAGCCTGAACTGGAGAAACATTATGGGGGAAACTGAAACCTGAGACATTCCCAACATCTTCATTGGTGCTAAAAGACGGTACACGGATCAGTATAGCAGTGTCTCCCTATACTTGTGCCCGGCTATAGGTTTATCATGTGTTTTCCTCATTTGACGGTTGGAAAAGTGATAGCATGATTACAGTGTTGTGGTGTAGGATAACTATGGTGTAGAGATGTGAAGGAGGAGGGTTTGTTTTAGATTAATGTTTCTGTGGGGATGTTGAGTGATGTGTTTGGGTTTTCATAGATAATGTCACTATAATTTGCATATAAACATATTTGAGATGTAAATTGTTGGCAGAATATGAAGCCTGAGTCTTCACTTGACCTCATCAGACATTAATAAAAGATTAGTTGTAAGAGAACAGTTTTGAGATATATGTCCCTGTGGTTGTCTTGTCCAACTGGTGTCAAGCATCTTCATGGTGACTGTTACTCTACTGTTGTGGTTGGTTACAGAGATTGTGAAAGTTCTGTGTGGTTGTTGTCAAGTATCTTCCATGATGTATGACTTGTCTAATCTGTTGGTGTGATCATTCCTTTGTGAATGTTTGTCCAACTGTTGTCAAGATCTTCTCATGTTGTCTTGTTCAACCAGTGTAAAATACAGTTGTTGTTTATGTTCACTACAATGGTACAATTGTCAATGTGATCATTTGTCCAAGTGTCTTGTGTCACTTGAAATAATAATTAAGAGATCAAACATGAGGTTGGCGACCAGAGCACAGTCAGCTGGAAGATGAGAGAACTGCTTTCATTGGTTACTGTGGCTAACTGCCAAGATCTATATATATATATATATATATATATATATATATATATATATATATATATATATATATATATATATATATATGGCCTAGAAGAGAAATCATCTATAAATAATTCTGTGTAGAACTTAACTTAGGTCTAATTTCTCACAGTGGGGGTACTCGATGAGCCAAAATTCTGAATGGTTTCTCTACAAGGGTTATGCGAGAATAAATATCAATACCTCTAGACAACACTTGCTGTTACTAACCTGTATCTTTTATAGAGAGATATACTTTATAGAACTTCACTCATTGGAACTTCTGTAATTCTCTATAAACCCACAAAAAACCTCACAAGGGGTTAAATACCTCCCTCGCCATCAGCGAACGGAAAGTTTAAAATTTAAATCTTTTAATCTTTCGGCCACGTATCCTTCCTCTTTTTTTTTTTGGGGGGGGGGGGGGGTGGAAAGGAGGGGGGGCGTAATTATGTTGTGCCTGTTTACAACAGAGCTGCGATATTTGCACCTTTCGGCCGACACATCCGACTTCTTCAGGCATTTGTTGACTGGTTAACCCTCCCGGGCTATATTAGATACAATAACAATGAGATGAGTTGAGTCAAGAAACGACAACATTGCACTCGGTGCATTCCCATAAGCGCTCAGTCCTCATCTTCAACAGCCAGCGAAGAGCTCCAATACTAATGATGTTTGGTGAAATCAGATTATATGTTCATCTTGCTTTACCTCTGAGTGACGACTGTCGATCAGATCCCCTGACCACACTTTGCTGCTGCATTCTCTCTAGACCATGCTAGTCAATCTGTTTTTCTGTATTATTCATATGCTCCCAGGGGGCCTTCACGACATCTACCGTACCACGCACCAAATCTCTCTTCGATGATGCGGCACTAGCCAGTCTGTCTGTCTGTTCATTTCCAAGCACACCAGAGTGTCCTGGAGAATAGATCCAGCGAATGCTCACAACTAGCGACCTCTGAATCTATGCAATCCATTCTGCATGAAGCATCCCAGTCTTAACCTTTTTCAGCATGTTTTGTGAATCAGTCACAATCACAATATGCATAGACAGTTTGTTCTCCAACCAGCAGAAAGCAGCAGTAACTGCTTCCACATCCATTCTTAGACTTGAACTTCTAGTGTCATATGCCAAGCTCTCCTTTACTAAACATTGGCCACTGGCTTTTGCTATGAATCCCCAGGCACTCTTTTTTCCCCCTCTTAACACAGAGCCATCGGTATAGATAATCACATACATAATACTATAATAATGTGAAGGTATAATAACACTGGAATTCGAACCTGTCCACTTATCGTTAGCATCTCACTGGAAGGACCAGTGTGTGTGTGTGTGTGTGTGTGTGTGTGTGTGCGTGCGTGCGTGCGTGTGTGTGTCTGTCTGTCTGTCTGTCTGTCTGTGTGTGTGTGTGTGCGCGCGCATGCAGAGCGGTGACTAATGTATGTTCTTCGATTGATAATTCTACTATCTGTCTATCTGTCGACACTGTGGCCAGAGGTATTGAATGCGTTTCACAATTCTCCGACATACCGAGAAGGGGGGTTCGAAATCAAGTGCAGACGATTTGGAAGCAGATCGTCTTGTGTTGATTTCGATGGTTTGGGCGTCGGTCTTTCAGAAAGCAAAGGCAAACTTAATCATGTTGCATTTCCTTTGTAGGACGTTGCGATCAACCCCGAGTTGATTTTCTAGGTAATTATACTTTTAGTAGTTTGCCATTACTTTATGAACGAGAAGTCAGCTTTGAAGACCGACTTAATGCCGACGTAGGCGTTGAACCGCCTACCTCGACATGAGTGAACCAGAAGTGTAAGAGGGAGCAGCCTTTTTCCTTTCGACCACGCCGACGTCAAATGGCAAACTACTGTACGTAAACATTGCCGTGTAAATCACGAGTAGTCGAAAAATGATGGGGTTCATGGCGATGTCTTGTAAAGGACATGCAAATAACTTATTATCCGTCTATTTGTCTGTCTGTTTGCCTGTCTGTTTATCTAGCTAGTTATCTATTTGTCTGCTTTTGCCAATGTCTGTTTATCGGCCTGCACAACCTAGCTCAACTGTAATCTATGACAGGTATAGTGATCAGATAAAAAAAAATGTTTTGCGTATCCTTTTACAGGACTTAGCTGTCAACAGCAGCATCTTTCAGCTGTCAGTTGATCTCTTGGCAAGATTACGCTCAGTAGTTTGCCATTGCTTTCTGAGCGGCCGGCTCAGTATCCCGCGAGTCACGAGCGGGGGTCGAACCGCCTCAGCTCTCGCTCCGCTGCGAGACTCTGCATGATAAACGGGATTACAGAGAGAAAGTGTTGTAACCCCACAGCCAGAGAGACCGGCAGTGATCAGATAGATACAGCAATTGTTGCACATGCAGTACACGTCACCGAAGTTCACAGACTGAGCAACGACTCTCTTTGATCGCAGAGTTAAGTAATGTCGAGGAGATGTTAAACCCGTTTGCTTTTTTTGTGCAACATTTATCAGTATCAATGAAGCAACTGGTAGTTGCTGTTGGGGCATTGTACAGATGATGGTAGAGTCGCCTGGATCTGTGACTGAGAGAGTGCAATCATCGCAAGTATTTTCCCCAGGTTGTTCCCTAGCTCAATGTTATTGCCAGTGTGGAGATGGGCCAGCCAGTCTTGGCCAGCATGAATAGTATTCAATGTCCAATGTTCTTAGAGGATACTTCGGCATCCATTTGTGTAAGCTTTGTTTCCATTCAAGGTAACGGTCTCTATCTATCCACGGATATGTTATTATTGCTAACAATTTTGCCAGCGCAGCGGAAAATGCCTACTTTTGCGATTTCTAACTGCTATGTGATTTCTAAAGCTTACATATTGTAGAAAGAACATCCTGTTTTTCAGCCTTATACAACAAGACTGGGTATCTGATTTCACTACCCAAATGATTACGGCAATCTGTGCTAGTATTAGATATCAGTGGTTTTGGGACAGATTCCCTTCCCTGTGCTGAGATACAACCTGATACCTTCTGGGCGTGAAGCATACACTATAACCTCTCAACCGCGGCTTACCTGATTCCTAACACCCATTCTTTTCTCCGTGGTTTTTCCCCCGGCATTTTCAATAGCAGACTTCCAAATCTCACAATAAAACATATTTCTGTCTACGGTTTTCATTGTATGAACGTTCAACCTGATGTAATATCAATGGCGCCACTGATGTGTTATTAGTTATGTTTTTTATTGCCCAGAACACTTCATACAGTTGTATACATATACTTTAAAGGCAATAAACTTGAAATTTGATATGGGTGTATGTATTATCACTGACAGTCAAACACGACATTTGAGCTGCTAGTTAGTTACATATAGATACACGACAAGAACTGTGTATCAGAAAGTTGTGCTTTATATCGTTGAGAAATGTTTTATTACAGTAGAACATTCAACCCACTGAACTGCAACCAGGGATTCTCAAACATATTTTTCAGACCACCTTCACGGAGTTACTCTGTGATTGTATAATATGATTTACTTAAAACAAATGCATGTTTAAAAGATCGTCAAAGAATTTCCGTCATCATTATCAGTTTGTAGCTTCACTGTCACAAGTCGTGCAATGTTTTTATTGACCCAACGGCAATCGAACTCTCACCATTTGACCCATTGTTGTACTTGCTCGGTAGCTGCAAGTGTTTAAAATGTGTAACTTTGTTCCATATATAACGTATTGATTTCTCCTAGGGAGTATTCCATACATGGAGTCATACTGGTTTCACTGACGAGGCAGACACGGGCAGTGAATCGAAACAGTCACATGGCACAATCCACAGAGTGCTGTTTGTCTATAAACATACTGGTGCACATACTACACTACTTCTAGTGCAATGGACTTATTTTTGCATGTGGATTAGCTTTCCCTATTACCAGTGTGTTCCTCTCAACAGGCTAAACCTCTCCGACTTTAGAGATACTTTTAATTTACGTCCCCAAGTCAAGGACGAGACGTCAACATTTTAGTCCAACTGACAGGTGTATAGGTTGAACCCGCTAAATCGGCGTCAGCACACCAGAAGTTTAAGAATGGGTGCTCTCACTCAATCGGTCATGCTGATCCGTATCACCATATGATAATGCTCATTAAAACGTCTTCAGGCCATTCAATTATTTTTTTTAACGTGTGAAGGTCTAATAATTCCCAACACCCTTACAGCTGTATATTTCAAGGAGTTGCCGTTTTTATTTTCGGGGGGGGGGGGGGGGGGGGGGGGGGTCTTTAATTGACCCTGCATATAGTGCGAAATATGACTATTCAGCTACAATGAAATCAAAACAGTTTTACGCTTACAAGGGTCTTCAAAGAATTGATGTCATCATTGTCAATTTGTAGCTTTACTGTCTCAAGTGGGGCCGTGTTTTTATTGACCCAACGACAATTGAACTTTCACCCTTCGGCCCATTGCCATGTTTGATCGGTGACTACAAGTGTTTAAAATGTTTAATTTCCTTGCATACATTGCGCTGTATTGATTTCTTCTAGAAAGTATTCCATACATGGAGTTATACTGGTTTCATTGACGAGGCAGAAACGAGCAATGAATTGAAATAGTCACATGATACGCTGTAGGAACGAAATGTATTCTGTATTTAACGGCGGATGAGTGAGTGGCCGAACTGTTAGAATTTGGATCTCTCAGGAGATCCTAGTTCAAATCTTATAGCAAAGGATTATTGACAGCCGAAGGTCAAATGAACCTCGAAATCTATGCATAACTTGGCAATTGCTTTGAGCAATAGACATTTAACCCCTGGTCTTACTGGAAACCATTCTCCCGGAATACAGTAACTATTGTCCAATTATGACGTAAACATATTTTTTATGCTGATAATGATGATGATGATGATGATGATGATGATGATGATGATGATGATGATGATGATGATGATGATGATGATGATGGTGGTGGTGGTGGTGGTGGTGGTGGTGGTGGTGGTGGTGACGATGATCGTGTTTATCATGATGATGATGATAATGATAACAAAAATAATGATAATTATGACGCTGATTTGAGTGTCATCAAGACGGTGTACGAATATGACAATGATCGCAAACAGTTCTGAAGATAGAAGGGACTGCTATAGATATGACACAGAAAACAAAGGAACACAAAATATAACCTGAAACTCAACAAAAATAAAGAGGCGCACAGATAGACACCAACATTACGAGAAAAATCGTTATCAGCGAACAAGAAACAAGAAATAAGAAAAAACAAGAACACTCAGTTAAAAACCCGACTTAAACACAGTCACATATTGATAACTTATCAATGGTTTCAACGAGTTAAAAGAAAAGGGTAAGGGGTTATAGAATTATTATAACACATAAAACACAAGAAAAAGTGAGCGGGCGGGTGTTAGTTTCAATGCGTGTGTGCCGCGAGATCCCAAGGTGAGGATCGGGACTTATACTTACCAAGACCTCGGAGCACCTCTCCGTGGAGCGGCCTATCCGCAAATGGGTTCCCATACTGGCTAACGTTCCCAGGATGGCCAGTTCTCATCGCAGTCGTGAGGCTTACACACCCCTCGGGCTCCTGTATTTGGAGAGGGGAAGGCTAGTTCTGCAGCATGTTCCCCATGGTGATGGCGTTTCGGTATCGGGTCGTTTAATTTAACATCTCTGTAGCTGACTTTCCATCTTTCTATATTGTTCAAGTTTCAGAGGGGGGAAAATGTAGCAACTCAATGTATCTCTTTTCATTTTTCTACCTATAGTGTCATGGTGAAAACATGCTTTTCTTTCTTGTATACACAAACGTATATCCTCGTCGGTGCCACGGCGTGCGTGCACTGTGGAGATAATCTCCTTACGCCTTCTAAGAAAGTTGGATGGAGCTCTTCCGTGTGCAAAGCCATTGATCCTTCACCACATTTGCTTTTCGTTGTTACAGAATGCAGTCCATGAGAAGTAACTTTATTTCTTAACAGTAACTTTATATTTCTTTAGATCACAGTAACTTTATATATCTTTAGCGTTGAAGCCTGTAGACCCGTTTAGGAAACATGACCATGCTGGGCCTAATCCCCTGCAGTCTGTGTTTGCGATGCTGAGTCATGACTTGATACACGCTAATATCTCTCTCCCCTTGAAGTTCCAGTTCCAATATTCTACGTCCTACTAGTTTCTGAGATCGGAGAGAAAGAGAAGAACTCTGCAACACAGCCCTCGGGGAGACTGTACTTTAGTACATTAGTACACAGACTTCGTGTCTTGTTTAACACACAAAATGGTCGCATGTTAAAGTTGGCAGAGGCAATTGCCATTCATTTACAAAAACCTACTGTGTGCAAACAAAAAGACATGATAGTTTAAAATTACCATGGTAGACAATTCAAATTACTGAATGAATATGTGTGGTATATTTTAGTTTGAAGGCTTTATCTTATTGCGTTATGTTGTGTTATTTCTGCAGACGAGATGCAGCGAGATGCAGCGAAATATGTCAGGCAATAAATAGTGATATCTATTGTTTGTATCTTTAGTACATTGTCGGGAGGAAAGTCTCAACACCAGTTTCAGTCCAATAGATGCAAGTCCTGTGCATGACAACAACGAGACGAACTCCAATACGTCAGATGTAACAGTTAAGAGTATTCATAAGCAACAACATCAACGCTCGGTTGCTTCTATTCTATTTCTTTGGGCTCCCTAGCTTTAAATTCAAACATAGTCCATACACGCTACTCCTAGCAACACTGGACTGATTTTTGGGTGTGGATTAACTTTCCCTAATGCCAGTAAAGAAATGAATTGGAGAACTTGGTGACAAATGACAACTGGCAAGATCGACGGGAAGAGACCAAGGGGAAGACCGAGAAGTAAATACCTGGATGGCTTGGCCACCTGGCATGGTTGAGACAGAAACACGGAGCTGATCTGCGACTCTGGTGATCGAGTGAGATGGCAAAACATGACTGCCCACGCTTATCGGCATGGCACATGATGGATGGAATGCCAGTGTCCCTCGCCATCAGACGTACTTGTAATTTACGTCCTAAAGTCAAGGACGAGAAGTAAACGTTTTAAGTCTAACTGCCGGTGTAGGGGTTGAACCCCCTAGTTGACCGGTGTTGGTAGTGAACTCCTTATCTCACCATCGGTATACCGGATGACTTTTTTTTAGATGTTGCAAATCCCTTGCAGGACGTTGCAGGTAAACACCAACATTTTTCAGCTGCTGTGGATGTACTAGGCAAGTTTTTTTACGTTCAGTAGTTTGCCATTGCTTTCTGAATGACCGGCTAACATACCCCCGTAAGTTACCAGCGCGACGCTGTCCGCTACCAACTCTCGCAGATGTTTTTTCCCCACGTGGATATACAGGATTACGAACAATGTCGTTAACACCATGGCCAGGGAGACCGGATGACTACTGTTTTAAAATTCAAGAAAACTTCATTAAAAGGAATCGTGTGTGGTTTTCTGGGAAATTTAGATGCTGAGTTAGTTACTAGATCCCAGTGTAATGTAAAACATATTTTTCTCCCATTTATTCTAAAACCCACTGACTATACACTCTCGTTTGACAGTAAAGACATAATACAAAACCACTAACCCTCGTTTATGTCAAACCCATTTCACCATCTGTGTTCCAAGCGTAGCCGTCTCAAATAACTCAATTACCTCCTACTTGGCAAAGTCTGTGCTGGCAGCTTTCGTGTTTGCGTCAGTGTCTTTCATTTGTCAATCTTCCTAGTCATATTTCACATTCATAGATTTCGCAAACTTTCACTCAGGGACTAAATTATTCTGTCCTTTCAACATCCGACTCCCGCCCCACCCGATGGGATTTGGCGCGGAAATGATGCTTTCATTGTTGTCAGGCAGGACACAAGGATTTACTTCTACATACCAGCGGGGTGACCCTTCACGAAGGTCGAAGGTCATAAACATGTTGCCTACTGTTGGGCGTTGTCTTAGTTTGAAGCCATTCTACTGTAAAGTTCAGGGATTCTCACACCGTAGTCACTATTCTGCTCCTTTTTCTTGCCTCATTCACCTTATTAATCAATGACTTAAATAAAAAAATACACAGAAAACACCATCAATATAAACCATGCTGAATGGGGTAGACCACCATATTCGTCAACAAGCATCAGTTTTCTGTATTCATGATCATTTCCGACTCTGTGCGCCACTAACCCATCTCATCCAACATGTTATGTTTCATTATTTACCTCTGTCTCTAATTTCCTCAAATTTTCCGGCTGCCAGAACCTTGTTCTTCACTCTTTTTTTCTGTATTCATGATCATTTCCGACTCTGTGCGCCACTAACCCATCTCATCCAACATGTTATGTTTCATTATTTACCTCTGTCTCTAATTTCCTCAAATTTTCCGGCTGCCAGAACCTTGTTCTTCCCTCTTTTCTCACAACGCGACTGTCTTCTCACAACGTGACTATGAAATAACGATGCTCTTATCCTGAAGTGATTAACTCGTGAACTCGGAGATACAGTGCTATGTAACAAGTGCAGATTAAATTGCCGGCCTCAATCCAGTGCCTTAAAGGTATATCATTCAAATAAAATTACAATCTTCATTAGAGTGGCTTGGCATTACGTCATTCAGAACAAATTCAAATCTTCATTAGAGTGGCTGAAGGGTTTTTCAGATACAATGTCAGTTCTCATTTCAGTGGTTCAGAAGTACGTAGTCACATTCCTCCTTAGAGTGGCTTAGAGTTAAGTCATTCAGATCGAATGTCAGTTTTCATCACAACAGCCTAGGATTACGCCATTCGCACCACATTGCAATCCTTATTAGAGTGGCTTAGAGTTAAGTCATTCAGACCAAATGTTAGTTTTCATTAGAGTAGCTTAGGGTTACGCAATTCAGATCGTATTACAATCATCGTTAGGGTGGTATATAGTATTTAATTCAGATCACTCTTCAATCCTCATAGTGTCTTAAGTGTGTGTCGTTCAGATCAAATTACAGTTCTCATTAGAGTGATTCAAAGGTACGGCAAACGGTTTCCCAGTCGCGTGACCTGGGGGTACGTCAATGACATTAAATTTCAATCCATATTCATGTGATTTGAAAGTACGTCATTCGGCACAGATTCCAGAATACTGGCTACACATTGCGGTGTGGACTTTTAGAGAATAAGGAATTCGAAGATATTATTTATACTCACCCCTACTCCCATCTGATCCTAGAGGGAGCAGTAGTAGCGCAGCGGATAACACTCTTCCTGTTGACTCGGTGGTAATGTGGTCGAGTTCACGCAGAGGCGGGTGTTTAAAATTGACCTTGGGCTATCAGGTCGATTCAGTTTTAAATGGTTACCAGAAAATGTCCTGGAAAGTAAAGACCCATTGCGTGATATTAGACACGTCGCCCATCGAATACCGATTGGTTTATAAACATGTTGGAGCAATGTATACAGTGTGCATTTTTAATGACTGCAGTGTTTGAAAATATTTGCCGGTCCAAGTTTTGTATTTATCTATTATGTTGCATGAACTTTACATACGGTGAATACACAACTTGGGTCGGCAATATTTCAAACACTGCACAGTCATTAAACATACACCGTATACCTAATACTCACCAAGACTTCAGATCTATTAAAACAAAAATAACAATAGAGGATGTGGTGGTGGATTAAGATAATCATTATGATGATGAGTATAGTGATGATTACGAACATGTTAATGATGATGGTGGTGTGGAGGATGATGGTTGTGATGATGATGGTGGTGGGTTATGAATATAATGATCAATGTGCTGGTGTTAGTGATCACGGTGATAACGATAACGATGAATTTGCTGATGACAATGGATCACGATGATGATGATGATGATAATGATTATGACAGTGGTAGTGACGATGTTTATAATAAAACATGTAATGGCTTTGATAATCATGATGATAAGGTTAATAATGATGACGATGATAATGGATGACAACAATAATGATAACTGTGATGGTGGTGGTGATTATGATGAAAATACTGACGATAATTGATAATGGTGATTATGAAATGACGACGATGACTACATAGGATGTTGACTATGATCATGATTACGATGAATAAAGACGAAGACAGCCAGGCTGTGTTAATACCCACCTGGAATGTTGTTTCATTACAAACACAAGCAACAGCAAAATACTACCTATGTCACCATTTTTAAATCTCACAACTATAACCATCGTACGATAGGTCAAACTACAAGTAATCAGTGCTACATTATAATCTCTCGAGGATTAATGATTTAATTTCTTTCCCATTGTATTGTTGTTCAATGGTGACTTATTAAAGCATGTGGACTTCAATAACATCTGTTGAATTATAAGATGAATAACAGTGGAATTATTTTAAAAGAAGAATGTGAAAACCGTGCTGTTGTTTGGTGAAATCGACCGTGAGCTTGTAATATAAATTCAGTATCCAGCTAAGCGTCAGATTGCTATCGTAACAGTTCGTGTTGAGTAGATAATGGGGTCGTTTCCTCAAACATTCCTCACAACGGGAATTTATGGCATCTGCCTATTTCAACAATTTCTCTGCTGTCTAGACTTGGTCTCTGTATGAGACTTTCATTCATTCAATAGCATGTCCTGTGCAGAACTTCGCTCATATAACAGTCGTCCTGAAATCTTCTCGGTCATAAGCAAGATGTCCATCTTTCGATACACCCATCTGGAGATCATCTGCCATATCCTGCACCCATCTTCTCTTTTACCTTCCTCTTCTTCTCTTCCCGGGGATATACCCCTCCATGATTGTTCTCTCCAAACGTTTCAAGTATGTGACATAGGAATCCACGAAACAGAGACATCAAAACAGTAACTACAAAACACACGCATGCAAGAACACAAGAGTTGAAATGAATTTACAATAACATTACATTAGTGGCTCTACGTAATCAGGTGGCTTCATTACTAGTGTTCTGACTGACTAACCTGTGGAAAACCCTAGCTATGTGAAGTATTGAACCATGACAGTTGTGACGGTTAGTCCGTGGACTACCAGCTACGCCATCAAGCCCTTACTAGTTAATCCAACAACCATTACATATAACATGTGGACGTGGCATGAACACCAAACCAAGGATATAAACATGAGATATCGACGAAACGGGATCAATTGTAGGATGTATAGGTACTGCTGTGGCAAGGTTTGGCTTCAGAGCACTCTCAGAACAAGCAGTCAAATTCCCAAAAATCGTATCAGATTCCATGAACATGCAACAAAAAATCGCAACACTGAATGGACACACATCATACGAAAGTCATGCTTCACGCCATTTACCTGGGTGTACGCACCCGGACATGTCGTAGTGAAGGATAATGTATCGTGAACCACTTGGCAAATAATGCGCCAGTATTCATGGAAAGAAGTGTGGACAACCTGATAAACCAACGCAGTATGAACTCGGCTAATGGATATATTTGAGACTGTCGCATGCCCGACTAAATGACTTGAAAGTGAAGTCTAGTCAAGCTCGTCCATGCCATCTCAAGATAACACCAACTTGCCATGGAACACAGTGAACAAAGATACTTGAGGATGACAACAGCATCACAGTACTGAGCACTTATAGGAATCCCAAATATTCAGTGCCGTCGTTCTTCATGGCATATCATAACATTCACACTGACCAATAGCACACTTACCTCCTCTTATGACATCCTGGATGGACACTAGACTGATTAACGAAGGGAGGATCGATCATTGCCTTCTCTGCGAAGATCGATCATTGCCTTCTTTGCGAAGAAGCCTTCCGATGGCGACGCAGTCTTCATGCAACGAGACTACAAGTGAGTCACAGCAATTTATCACGATTATCGTAGACAATCAGCACCCTAGGTCTTGCCCTCTCCATTTGGAGAGGTCTCCAGTGTGTTCTGAATGAATTTGTTGGTCACATGCAGAGAATAGCTCAGTCATCACCAGTCCACAATTATTCAAGTTGTACCAAATTTAACCAGTCTAATCGACGATTTTCTAACAACAACAACAACACAACAACAAACAATTATCCAATTAATTTTCTATAGTGAAGCATATTTATATGCTAGATTTTGGACACTGAAAACTATCATGCATATCGTAAGAGACTACTAAGGAAGGTTGGCTAGGTTGGTTAGGACTAACTACCTCATCGTGTAGAAAACTCCAGCTGCATAATCACACCCATCATGAACAAGTATAGAAAGAGTTTGGGGTGATTTTGGTTGGTCAATGCTCCATTTGATGATGAAAAGGAGAATAATAATAATGCTTTCTTTTGTGTCCTGTGACCTTTATCCTCTAGTTTAGGACAAGCTCGTTATCATCCATATAATCTAGTGTCCTCTTTGGTTGTTCTTGGAGATCTTTGACTATTCAGCGAACAAGACTTCTTTCAGATTTCTTCACATGGCGTCGATGTTATTCTGTTGTACAAGTTTCGTGACTGATTGAGTAAATTGTGTTTCTTTTCTTTACTGAAGTCGTACTCATAGTTGCTTACATTTTATTGATAAACGCTTCTACGGAGTGGGGCAAAGAGTTCCAGCCTTCTTTAGTTGCTTTTTACAAGCTCTATAGGTTACAGTACAACTATTCTGTACATCCCTTTCTGGCCTTGGTGTCCATAACTGGTCTTATTCGATGAGATCTATAGATCAAAACTGGATCTCGTCTTACTAGGGATATCCTGGATTCCACGGGATGGATAAATTAGGAAAGTAATGATGCCTTCGTGTGTTTTCAACAAATCGTGCTGGGGTTTCCTTTCAGAAGATTGAGGATTATTTCACAAGTTCCATCCTGACGACATTAGAAAAAGATTCCTCCTGAAATCCCAGCAGAAACAGATTCAATCTTGCCCCGCATTTCCTTGGACCAGCGATAGGAATAGTTTACGAAAGGAGTGTAATACTGAATAGATAAGATTTTAACATCTCAGATACCTGATGTTGCTCTGTAGATGAAATACACATTCGTTTATAGAATGCAATGTCGTTGAATCACAAGTAGTGACCACCGAAGCATATTATTTCCAAAAGAAATTATATGTAAACAAATTCTTCTAAAGAAAATTAGAAGGTAGTCAAAGAAGATGTAAACAACTAAATCAGTGTTGTCATAATATGAAGAATTGGGCCAACAGCAGTCTCTCAGTGTATCACCAATGTGTGATCCAGGAAGTGTTGGGGATTAATTGCAGCCAATTTTATTTGCGAAGAAGGCACCTGTTTGAATTACTTTTGACCGTTACAACCATACTTACGTGTAGCTAACAGTGAGAACGCTCTAAATAGTATGTTTGTCTTTCTATTTTCTAATGAAGGTTTTACAAACACAACGACCTTCTAACAGGTGTAATCGACTTCTTGAGAGGCTTCCCTTTTTCGTGGTTATTTTCCCTGGTGGTCAGTGTTTATATGAACGAATGAACTATGGATGTGTGTGTGGGGGGGGGGGGGGGGCTGAGTGGTCTCGAGGTATTGTGTTTGCCTAGAGTATTGGAGGTATCGAGTTCAAGCCCCTAGTAACAAAATTTCCCCTGTTCTCTGGGTAGTGAGATCGAACGCCCGTGTGTATTGTTGTGCACGTAAAAAGTCCGTTGGAAATCAACGGCGCTGCCCAGGCAAAATTTTGAGTTAAAAATCTACCCAAAGTATTTCAGGATCCTCGCCGGCGCTACGAAGTGAGCTGAGATTCTCCGGACAAGGCTAGAGTTAGGAGTAGAACGGAGCACTTATGGGTTACACCCGTGTTGATCCGTCAACTAAACTAAACTAAAATAAACTAAACAATGGATGTGAAGCATTTGAAGGACAGCCGCCTTAACAAACGCTTGCTTACCACCAGAGTGGTCCAGGCTTAATAGCCAGCATTGATTTCTTTTATTTGTTTCCTACAAGTACTGTTCTGGGTTCAACCCAAAGTAGTAAAATGGATACCGTTTTTGTTTCTGTGAAGGAAAGGCGTAGAAAATAGGGACGTGACATTAACAGTGTTATAGTATGTCCAGAAATGAATGCCGTCATTCACGATCAATTATTTTGAAAACTGTCTGTTGCATCGTTATGAAATTTTTCCTGCCGTCTTATATTTACCCCCACCCAAGGAATATGTCTTTGATAGGTCCAAAAGTAACTTAAATCATCGAAAGCGGCGACATTTCTTTGATGTTTTGGTGAAAAACTAGTGATTTCTCGCTAACAAACTTGTTCTTACAGTAATGAATGCCCTGCCAATTCAGTTGGCGATACAAGGCGTATCCGGATTCGTATGGGAGTGGGTGCAGTAAAAGAAGTAGCTTAAAAGTCGACATGGTCGACTGCATTGCACCGGGTTTTTATCTCATATGGCTCAGTCTCTTTCCGCAGCGTGGAAAGCGTCGCACAAAGCACGAACTCCGTAGCTCCAGAGACGACGCTAGGGAGTCTCCGAAAAAATGCACTCGTGAAATGAAGGACGCGGCCCGGAATCGAACATACAACCTTCGGAGCCCGAGTCAGACGGCTTGACCACTTCACCACGGAGAATCCCGAGAGGGGTGCAATGTTTAATATTAGTAAAGACAGAGAATTTACAGAGGCATTGTGTAAATAATGTGTAAATTGACAGGAAAGTAGAAGGAATATATTCCTTAACTTATTTTCATTTCCTTCTTGTTTTTTCAGCTGCTGGTTAATAATGTGTTCACAAGTATTCATGTTAGCTTTTTATATTGAGTTCGTATAAGCTTCCAAATAGCTGTGCGTTAATGTGCGTATGGAGTGACCAGAAATGATACCGCAATTTATTCATCATGTTTCCATTTTTATTGATCCGTTCAGCTGTCTGTGTAGTTTGTTCACACGTACTAAGTGGGTGACAGACCCGCTTTGAGTCTTCGTGAAAGATTGTCTACTCTGCTGTTTACCGTTCAGAGACGGAACATGATGACCTGTTTTGCACGATGAAAATAGTTGTCAGTGTCTCTGTAGTGGGCTTTCTTCTTAACGACCAAGATGTTGGTCCTCTTTTCATTGTAGTTTATAGATTGATTCGTATGCACGTATGTTGTCCCCTAATTTGACAACGTGTTTGCTCTCACGTTTCTTGTTATGCCACAATATGTCAGTTTCCACCGCAATATTACTCTTCTGTTGGTATTCAATGCGTTTAGTGTGTGTGTTTTTTTTTTTAAATACAGTTGTTTGTCACCGCTGAGGGCTTGCGGAATTGAAAATTCATCACTATGGAATACAAACTGTTGCCATTGACATTATGCTAATGATGTAATGTGTAGGGCCTGCAATTCGTCTGAATAGTTGGAGCAAAATATTCCAGTAAGCTGTGCACGTAGATTAAGGTCTGCGATCTGCTCAGAACTTAATCTGTGTTGGACGATTCCAGTAGGTTGAGATTGCTCTCGGTTGCATAAAATTCAATCCATCCTTTCTCCAATAGTCCTCTTCCTCTTTTGACACATGGTCCTCACATTTTTTCCAGTAACTTTTATCAATATTTAATAGCGTGGACTGGATTAGCATCTTGATGTCAGACAATTTGAATGCAGTATTGGCAGCTGCCACCTGTCCTTTAATTTTAGCCCACTGTGGGATGTGGATTTTAATCTAAGAGAATATTTTGTTAAAAGTGTCTAGGGGATTTAATGATTCTCTGGTCACTGTTAGAATGCAAGATGATCAGGGATATTTACCACAAATACCAGGAGAAAACACTTCAATCCTTGAACCAATGGCATCTGTGTGTAGGTTTCCCTTCCCACTTCATCACCCTTTAAATTTACTATAGTGCTAGAAGACATTGATTGTTCACAACATATAAACAACCACTGGTGAACACCACATTTACTTGATGTACACATCAACAAATTTTGGACAAACAGTTCAAGTATTAAATCACGATCTGCAGTTACATACATGAAATTGTAATGGTCACATTGAATTTTTGAACAGGCATGGGAATGATTTGCATTATCAAAACAAATTTACCCCATTTTCCCAAGGAAAAAACAATGTTATTACAAACAACACAACAACCACAAATTGGGTCTACTTTCCTGGACCCACCTTACATAATTAAGGCAAATAATGATCTAAGTACATAGAACCCAACATATAAAACAGTTGTTTCTGACACCCTTTACAATTCTCATATTTAAAAATAATGAGTTGGTGTCAAAATACTATACCATAACCTTCATTGAAAAAAAGCTACTGACCTGTTACCTCCATAGAAAAAAAACACATATAAAAAGCAGTTGGTACTAATAATTAAACTAATTAATTATAGTATTCCTTTAGGCATTGCGGGTGGGTATTCTTCTCCAGTGCGAAGCAGTTAATGTCCATAATTATCCGGGACAGAAATAAAATACTCAACGTCACGTTCTAATGTCCACTGAAGTTGGCTGCTGAATAATTATAATACATATTAGGAAATAAATTCACCACCTATCTCCTCCATTGGGGCTGAATTCACGAATCTTCTGTTGCAAATGGCTCGGTGCCTTTGTGAAAATTTGGGGCCTCAGGTTGGTCATACTTCAGGAGTTCCACTTAAGCTCTGCAGAAGGTAATTCCTTTTATCATCAGGTCTGATGAAATGTCGACGTCCATTCAGCTTTTCGGCTTTACTATCCGAATCTCAAATTGGCTTACACAGAGGTTTCACCCACCTAGTCACCAGTCTATAACCTATTCCACAGTTGATGGCATGTTGGCTGACATGGGACCAGCACAGAGTTCTGATTCAGTATTTCCTTTCAGTGTAGACATACAATGCTGTTTGTCATTTATTTGGTTCATCTGGAAATATTTCCAGGATTTATCTGCTGCATGGAACTGAAGAATATTACTTTCAACACATAACCAGGGTTGCGAGCAATCAGATGCTTCCTTTGGTTGCAGGCGTAAAGGCATTTACTCCGCTAGCTGCTTTCATATGGTCTTTTTGATGGTGTTCAGGTTTTGGATCCTTGAGGTAATCTGGTGTAGTTATGTTTCAGAGGATCTTAAGTATGTTGTTTCAGTGTCTCTTCCCATTTGTTTGAGTTGGTGTTCATATCAAGAACTCGGTGTGGAGTGTCTGGTACCTTATGTTTGACTTTTGCTGCTGTGAGACTTTCTTTCGAAGACCTATCCATTGTTGGATATCAACTTGGTAATCCAACCGACAGTTGAAGGGTTCTCACTGTTGCTAGTTTTAGTAACTGGTAGGATTTGCCTATAGTTTCACTGATGTTGCTGAGTGCTGAGGCTTCAGGTGGTACTTCTCAGAAGTAAAGCAGACGATATACTGTTGTCAGTTACTCTGTTGATCTTCATCTTTGTAGATTATTAGATCCTGAAGTCTATCCTGGATATTCCTACTGAAGTAGGACTTCATCAGCAACGTTGTCAGTTGTCTTCGAATTGGCCTTTTGCTGGCTTTTGCAGCTAATGAGTGCAGCAGTACACATTGAGGTATTGGTCCAGTCTAGGTTTAGGACAGGTTGCCATTTTCACTTTCTCTTGGCTGTTTACCCAGTTTCCAGTTGATAGTGACGCAATGCAGTCCCACCAAATCCAACCACCACTTGCTTCTCTTCTATAGAAAAGGGATGACAAGAATACAACACGAGCATTAACCTACTGTGTTATGTTAACATGGTTATAACACAATTACAAACAAAAGTACAAACAACAAGAGGAGAAGGGAAAGGAGTGGGTGTCTACGTTCCACTGTCCCTCATTGCTTGGTGTAGAGCCATTCTGACTCTAATAGTGAGTGAGGTATCTTTTCACTCTATGTTTTGTTCTGAGATTGTTACTGGGAACTATTAGATGAGCGAAGTCCATTCTTTCATCCAGACATGTTAGATATTGCCTCTCTCATCTCTTGAAGAGAATAACCCATACATAACCTATGTTTCCTTTCCTTCACTATAATCAACATTAGGCCAAGGCTATTCGACATTGTCTTCTTGTGTACTGGCATACTCAAGGACTCTTACATCAACTCCTCCTGTCCCCAGGGGTAACATTAAAATGTCTATTCCCACAGTGAAGAGTAACAATCAGGACAGAGAAAAATTCTCATAACAGAGAAAACAAACATACATTTCTCTGATATTGAAGTACATGATAATCATCATAAAATTTAATGCAGGAGCCAATGGTTTTGAATTTTCTTATTTGTTAATCCACAAACTAGATTATTCTTTTTCCCCCACTGCTTGTGCAGCATGGGGTTAGTGAACGCCGTTTTATCTTTTACCAGTTTCTGCTATTTTTAAGGGAAATTCTAATCTATCAGAAATGATTATGCAGCATGGTCTAGTCTTCTGAATATTGCAAGCATTTTAGGAACATCATTCTTCGCTTCTGCCCCTAACACAGTGAGGTGATGCGGATTGCAGGCATTTCCTACGAGAAAATTCCAATGTCTATCATGCGGTTGGTCCTTGTTCTTGGTCAAACATTAAACATGGCATTTCTCTAGCAATATTTTATGACATGATTGCACGTCCCTCACACCTATTGGGTGGTTACTAATCTGTTAACCAAAAAGATTGTACTAAGATTTAGCACGATAGTTTCATGTTACAGATTAGGAGTTTAGCAGAAACAAGTTCTCTACTATGAAATATGTTCATACAATGTGTAATAGAAAGTCTGCTTCCACGTGGAAAATTGTTCCTTTGAAAATGTCTGTTAGAGTTCAATATCTATAGTACATAGATTATTTGCAGATTTCTAAGCATAGATAGTGAGATATAGTTCACAATGCATAGAAGTTTTTTTTTTTTTTTTATTCATAGGAATATGAAATTGACAGAAACGAGTTCTCTACTGTGAAGTATGAATCAGGAGTCTGCTCCTACATTGAGAAAATTTCTAGAATGTGTTTCTGACATGAGTTTGATACTCTACAGTACACATAATATGTATAGGTTATAAGCATTGCTAAAGAGATATAGGTTCACGATGCCTATAAAAGGTTTTAACATAGGAATATGAAATTAACAAGCATAGGAAAAATTACAGCGGGGCCTGGCATGGCACTCGGTGGTAAATATCAATCAGACTCCAGTTTACAAGAATTGTTGATTTATCATTCTAACTAATTCTTAATTAAACATAATGGTATATGTACTTTATAAAAAAAAAATACATGAATATATATAATAATGTAGATTTAATGTACCATTGTGCAGAGAATGACATATTTTTACTCTAAACTGCCTATCCCCGAAGGGATAGGGTTTACGTCTAACCGGTCTGTCTCCTTTGATCTCCTGAAGCAAAATGGCTACACTAGTGCCTTTGTTTCAACAGATCGACGACGGTTGGCCAGGTACGTGAACCCAACTAAGGCCACATTTTAAACTAATGCTAAATAAATTAAGCTACACTACGGGTTAGTTTTCCTCTGTTTTCTTTTCACAGAAGTAAGGTACTTAAACAGTAATTAATTGGGATTAGTATTTTTAAAGGAGTCAATAGACGGATGTTAGTAGAGACGACTTTGTATACCACACCCACACAAGTTCTATAGGGTTTAAATGAGAATGATACGGCGGAAGTCTCAAGCACCTATGGCCATGCTCTTCTATCAAATTGTCGATTTGATATTTCTTGCCTTTTTACGCCTGTTTTACAAGGGACAACAACTGTAGCTTGAAATATGTTTCTGGAAATGGTATATTTTCCCTTCGAGCCATATCTTTATTGCTTCCTTTGTGCTCGATGCCGTAGGTATTTTGTCTTCTTGGGCAACAACATTGTGTTATGATGCATTGTCCATTATTAGACAAGACGGTCTATCAAGGGATGGAAGTACTGTATTCTCATGCCAATCTCTAAATACATTACCATTCATCTCATTATGATAATCCTTAGTGTCTGTATGCTTTGATACGAACACGAGTCCAGCATTCTGTAGTAAGTCATTATGAGTACCACCAGCATAGGCTATGACCAAACGCTATCCTTTACTACTGGGCACATAACGCTTTATCTTTCCATCCAATGATTGCCATTCCTTTTCACTTGTGTGGTGCGCATTGATCCACGTCTCATCCAAATACACTATGTCATAATTTTCTTCGCGCATTTCCCTTATTCCACGTAGGTATCTGCTTCTCATGGCTCCTAAATGCGGTTGCTCGCAACGGATATTTCTACCTCCCTTGTACTTTCTAATAGTGAAACCTAATGTCCTTATAATTTTCCACAAAGTTGTTTTGGATAGCTTTATGTTATTGTTCTTTCTCAACCAAACCCTCAGTTTTCTTACAGTCGCTGTTTCTTTGGCATCCATCATTTTTATAATAACTCGCCTGATAACATCCTTGTCAAAGCGGTCTACAATCGCCTTTCTACCTACTGTTTGCTTATCGCGTGTTGGTTTCATTCCAGATTCTTCCACCCATCGACGAAATGACCGTTTACTCAAACCCAATGTATGCACTGTTCTTTTTTTAGGATTTGTAACAGTATGTAACAGTTTCCTGCGATCAGCTTCTTGACAAAAATATGTGTACAACTTCATAGCGATGCTTTGAAGTGAACATAATTTCACATTCTATCCCATTGAGCAATATTATACGATGCTTTGAGGTGTACACAATTTCACATTCTATCTCATTGAGCAATATTCACACATTCAAATATTAGCTATTAATATTATATTAATGGTAAGATTTATTTATATATTTATTTATATAATCACGTTTCATGAAAGAACCCACACTGAAGACACCTCTGAACAATCCAATTTAACTGCGCGCAGTTTGTGCCAAAACGGAAACCACGAGACAATTTTTAAAAAAGCGCGGATGTGTCTTGGTGAAGCTGTAATACTTTTAAAATTATGGACTTAATCCCTGAGCCGTAAATTATATACCGCATATAAACAAACATTGAAATCTGCTGTACAATCTCCAGAACAAAACATTATTTGTTGGGTGGACATAATGATAAGGTTATATGCTAAATCTCATAATTTTCCCTCAGTTGGTTACTGAGATATGGAATTTTATATTGGATCAGAAAAACAATAAACAGACTACAAGTCTTCTCTAGAATATGTGAAGGTCTAACAATTCACAATGTTAAGTCGTGTCTAGAATATGTGAAGGTCCAACACTTCACATTCAACAGATAGATTTTGCTATAGAATTACCTTGACCTTGTAACTAAAGAATCAGACTAAAGGCTCTTCATGTGTAATTCCAGACTGGAAAATTGTCTCTTACTGAGGATAGATGTAAGGGAGAAAGTACAGGGAATGAGAGAAATTACACGGGAGGAGAGAAATTACATGTGAGGAGAGAAATTACGTGGGAGGAGAGAAATTACACATGAGGAGAGAATTATACATAAGGAGAAAATTTAGTCTGATGGAGAGAAATTACACGGGAAGAGAGAAATTACACGGGAGGAGAGAAATTACATGGGAGGGAGGAATAACACGGAAGGAGAGAATAACACAGAAGGAGAAAAATTACACGAAAGGAGAGAAATTACACATAGGGAGAGAAATTAGACGGAATGGGAGAATAACATAGTTAAAGAGAAATAACACGGGAGGAGGGACATTATGCAGGAAGAAAGAAATTACACAGGAGGAGAGAATATCACACAAGAGGAGAGAAATTACACAGGAGGAGAGACGTTAAACCGGAGAGTACAGAGACTGAAGTCTGTGGACAGATATGACTACCAACGCTACACTTCAATGACTCTAAGAAGAAGAAGTGTATAGAAATGAGATTTAATGTCCTTCTGTGTCGTGACGATAAAAGATAACCACTATTTGGAAAAAGTATCATACATGTTGCTAAGAATGAATGAACACAAACCTGTAATAAGGAAGCTCGACAAAAGAAGACACACAAATGAAAGGGAAAATGTCGGCCAAAGTCTTTATCAAAAAGGAATCTTGCTGGTGAGTTAGACAATGACAAATAGAACAATGGATACCATTATTCTGTGATAATGTGAAAACAGAGCATAATGGAAGCAATAGAACACGAATACGTCTCACTGATACTGTTGTAAAAGGATTACGGATTTGAAAGCGCTTCTCGTGTTAACAGGGCCAGAAGTGCAGGTTACCTTGAGCTGTATTTTCGTTAAATGTAATATTGTTTTAAAGACAAGAGGAATAGCTGGTGCTTTGGTTTAACAGTTAGAAAGTTGCGCTGACAGTGGTATGAGCGCGACCGGAAGAGGGTTCGGTTCCTGGGCTCGCTTCTAAACACACAATCTTCGAAGCGTGAGGCAAGCGTCTTAACCATATAAGGTGATTGTATAAGGGGCGTTTATTTGAAATCCGTTCGTGCCGCACCGCACGTAATTGCGTCCGTTGAACATGATCATGTCATAGTCATGTGATAAGTACTGACCAATGAATAAAAGAGCAAGTGCTTATCGTCACATGATGCATAGGTTCTGTTTCTGACCGTTGAGAAAATAGCCGGGTTGATCCAAAATCCGATCCAGAGAAGCTCAAAGAGCGGTGATTCAGTTTCTTTCATTTGAAGGATGTCGACCAGTGGACATTCATCGAAGAATGCGGGCAGCGTACGGTAACAAATGTGTGTCGTAGACAACAGTGACAGACTGAGCATGAATGTTTCGGAAAGGACGTCAGTTCACGACAGATCTTCGACGGGCGGATCAAGCGCTTATTGTTGCAACAGAAAATAAAACATCGCCAAAATTGATGCAGCAGTACAGATGAACCGCTGTCGAAGCATTCGTTCGCAAGCGAAAGAATTTGATGTGTCAATTGGGACAATTCAAAAGGTCGTTCGTAAGAAACTGCAATATCGGAAGGTGTGTTCACAGTGGGTACTACGGATGTTGATCGACCACCAAAAAGAGGAACGCATAGGATGGTGTTTGAACCACTTGCTGCGTTACAGAGTGGAGGGTGATGCATTTCTCTTCCGCATAGTGGCAGGCGATGAATCATGGTGTCACCACTTTGAGCCAAGCAGCAAAAGAGAGAGCATGCAATGGAAGCATGCTGGATCACCAAAAGCCAAATAATTCAAGTTACAGGTTTCCGCTGGTAAGGTTAAACTGAGCGCATTTTTACCATGAAGGGTAATTGTTGGCCGACTTTAAAGAACTCTACCCACTACTTGCAAACACTAGACAATCTCCAAAAAGCCATAAAGAATATACGACCCGGCATGCTTTCTCGCGGTGTGATTTTGTTGCACGATAATGCTCGTCAGCATGTCGCAAAGATTGTGCAGAAAGCATTAACAAGGAAGAAGTGGGAAATTCTGCAACATCCAGCCCATAGTCCTGATTTGTCACCATGCGATTTTCATTTTTTTCGGACCTCTAAAATAAGCTCTCAAGGGGCAACGATTTCACACAGATGCAGACGTAATGAACGCTGTAAACACTTGTTTCAGAAAGACAACCACAATCCCTTTTTCCGGACGGCATTCGCCGCCTACCTAAGCAATGGGATACTTGCCTCAATGCCTACGGTGACCTCTTCTGACCAACCCATGGTGCATAATTCATTCAAAATGAATGCTTTGTTTAATTCTACCACACCTGTTAATGTTTCTTTCATGCTTTTGTAATAAAGCCATTGTAACGGGTTTCAAATGAACGTCCCTAATAATACTGCTGATTGGTGGAGAGACGAGTGAGATAATCTGGAAGGTCAGATTGACGCCCTGGAAAGAATAGCACTGCTGCAGCGCAGTTGTGATAATTAACTCCATCAGTGAAACGGTGGAGTCGACAGCAGGCACAGCAGGGAAAGTACACCCGGAGTCATGACCTGAGTCGGCCCGCCCCCAGAGAGTGTCAAGAAGGTAAAGGGTCGAAACAGTCTAAAAAGGGGGACATTTTCTGATGATAAGAATCCTCCTGTCGTGCTTGCTCCACGGCGGAGTTTTTATCACTGTAGTTATGGGGAAGGCAGCCTTTAGCAAGATGAGAAACATACCTATCAATAAACCTCTGTCAACTGCAGTGAGAAAAGAGTGTTGACGAGCTATATAGAACATACAATACTCTCCTCTGGTTGTCTCAGTGTGTGTCCTGTCCAGCTCTGGTATCTTTTCCTCACCTCTTGTTTCACTGGAAGTTGTTTAGTTCTCTCTAGGAGCTCTAATTTTATGATTCTTCCACACGATTTTAGTCCAACTAATCTGTGCAAGCACAAGTTACTGACTGCTTTAGTTTTTTAGTAATTCGTTTATTTGCTCTTCGTGTTTCTCGTCCACATAGTAGTATCGATGTTACAATGGAGTTCGAATGTGTAAAAGCGTTCGCGCTTAAACTTCCGATGTACTGGTGGCGAGTTAACGGGTTCATCCACTACACCGGTCACTTGAACTAAAATGGTGAACTTTGGTCCTTGACGTGGGAACGTAAATTACAAGTACCTCTAAGTCGGAATGGGTTCGTCTGATGGCGAGGGACGCTAGTAATAGGGAAAGCTATCCTACACGCAAAAATAAGTCCAGTGCACTAGAAGCACTGTATGGACTACACTTAAGCTCAAAGCGAGCGAGGGCAAAGAAAAAAATAAGAAGGATAATTAAGGCACCGCTTCCCTCCGCTGGGCTAAGGTATCCCTTTGAACAAAGTGGAGTACCTGTTTATCAACGAAGTCTGGTAACGTGGAATCATGTTGCAGATCATAGGCTGAGCTTGAGAACAAACCACAAGTATCGTTTGTTATGGTCTCAAGATCGTAATGGTACACAGAGGGTCTCTTTATAGAAACAAAGGCTAGCGTCACCGATCAGTGTGGTGGTCTCTGCCAAGATAAAATCAATGGAAGGAAGGCTACATCCTTTACAGGTGCCTAGAAAATTATGGATGTAATGAAATTATGGCAATACATTTTAATAGGGAGTGGGCAAGGGGTTACAGTTTAAAGGCAAGGGGGTCAACTTCATTGCACCGGGTTTTAATCCATGTGGCTCGGGCTCTTTCCGGAGGGCGGCCTGCCGGAAGCACGAACTAAAGCAGGAACTACGTAGCTTCGCGACGACCACTAGGAGTCTCCGAGAAAAACTGCACTCGTGGACCGAACGACATAGCCCGCAATCGCACGCACAACGAGGAAGGTGACGTAGCTATCTAATACATAGCCATGTAGACTCCCTGTAATGGGGGAGCTGTTCTACACAGGACAAGCTACTGAATGACGATGACCTATTACCATTGATTTTTTTTTATGCGCTCGCTCGCTTTGAACTCAAGCGTAGTCCATATACTACTATTTACATTAGTGATGGACTGAATTTTGCGTGTGGATTAGCTTTACTTATTAGCAGTGTCCCTCGCCATCAGGCGAACTCACTCCGACTTCAGAGGTACTTGTAATTTACGTCCCCAAGTCACGGGCGAAAGGTCAACACTTTAGTCTAGCTGTCCGGTGTAGGGGTTGAACCGCTAACCTCGTCATCAGCACAGCGGATGTTTAAGAACACGCGTTCTTACCAATTCGGCCATGCGGACCTGCACCATTGGTTTTTACTAAGTGTATTATTTATTTTGGGTCTTGTAACTAACCATTGTGTTTATTAAATTTTTAGTTCCTTATATGTTACACTAGCGGATTCCCTGGTGAAATAGTTGAACCGCCTGTCACGTGCTCAGAAGACCATGGGTTAGCTTCATGTCTTCGGCTTTTGTTCTTTGGTGCCGGGTTTATTATTTTGTTAAGGCCCCTGGAGCTACGGAGTTCGTGTTTTGTGCGACGTTTCAGCAGGCGGTTAGCTGTTCTGTGGAAAAAGATCGTACTATATTGGATAATACTTGATTTAATTAAGCCGATCTTCATACCTTGTAACCCCCTTTTATGCGTCACTTGCAGTAATTAGTTCCCCAAGATCGCCCTTCAGTTGTGCACTCAGGCGTGTCCGGGATGTTGGCAATTTTAAGAAGCATTGTCATTTGTTAGATCCGGTTTCAGAAACGTGACATTCTGTAAGCTTGTGTACACTCTGATAACAATGTCATCCATGAATAATCACGTACTCTGGTGATCTTTCATTAGGTTTTGCTAGAAGGAATCTCGGTTACACAAGATAGTCTTATGTTACCCCTTCGTGCATTTCTGGGCTCACATAACACATCTGTTTGATATATACCACGTTAATGTACACTGTAGGAAAGATGTGTGTTTCAATTTACAAAAGCTAGTAATCTTATCTTACTGAAAAATTACTACTACTACTACTACTACTACTACTACTACTACTACTACTACTACTACTACTACTACTACTACTACTACTACTACTACTACTAATAATAATAATAATAATAATAATAATAATAATAATAATAATAATACTAATAATAATAATAATAATAATAATAATAATAACAGTTGAAGTAGTAGTAGTAGTAGTAATAATAGCAGCTGCAGCAGCAATAGTAGTAGTAGTAGTAGTAGTAGTAGTAGTAGTAGTAGTAGTAGTAGTAGTAGTAGTAGTAGTAGTAGTAGTAGTAGTAGTAGTAGTAGTAGTAGCAGCGCTGCTGATGCTGCCGCTGACGCTACCACCATTGTTACTGTTACTGCCGTTGCCGCTACCACAACTGTTACTGCTGGTGTATCACTACTGTTACTACTGCTGCTGTGCCACTACTGTTACTGCTGCTGTACCACTACTGTTACTGTTACTACTGTCGTTGTGCCACTACTGTTACTGTTACTGCTGCTGCACCGCTAGGTCAAGGGTGGCAATGCTCTCTCCACGTGTGTTAGGTATTTCATTGCCAACAGACTCCAACCCAATGGCCAGCCTGAGTGTCACCGGAATGTACCCAGTTCTGTCCACGAACTATACAAGTGCACCTCGTCATACAGTCTTAGTCTGTTGTTCCTAGTGATTCACACTTTAAGTGGAGTTGAGTCAAGAACCGACATTATAGCACTCGGGGCATTCTCATACGTGCTCCGTCCGTGAAGTGAAGAGTCCCAAAACTAATTTTACCAGTTGCAATCTGCTTATGTGTCCGTCTGTCCTTTCCTCGGAGTCCTGAGTGTCAACCAGATCCTCTGGTCACTGTCTGCAGCACCAATCTCTCCAGGCTGTAATGATTTATCTGTTATAGATACCCTTAAATGAATGCTATAATTTAATGAGTAAAGTAAGGTAAAGGATCCTTTTATGCGCCTTAAGAGCATTGGGCATATGGTGCTAGACCCATATTTTATAGACTTCTTCTTCTTCTTCTTATAGACAAATTGCCTCTCGATGGGTGATGTGGTCAGTGACACGCCGATCGCCTTTACTCCCTTAGTCATTACCTGGTACCCATGTTACTTTGTGTCGGCAGACGAGCGTCTAGCCACTGTCCTGCCGCTGGCTCTCATAATATAATTGTATTAGGGGTTACTGTAGTTTTCAGTGTTTAGTATTCATACAACATAAATGCTTTGTTGGTAATGTTGATTGTTTCAAGTTTGGCACGTATTTTATTTTACAAATCTTTTGATATTCAACATCATCATGTGTCATGCTGAGCGGCGTAGGCTATCATGTTCCTCCACAAATAAATAAGCTTCGTGTGCTTTACACGCTCGACCCCAGCTCGTGTTCCGTGCCATTCTAGTAAACTATCCGACATTCTCTCTCTCTCTCTCTCTCTCTCTCTCTCTCTCTCTCTCTCTCTCTCTCTCTCTCTCTCTCTCTCTCTCTCTCTCTCTCTCTCTCTCTCTCTCTCTCTCTGTAATAAACAAAGTGTCCCTGGTTATCACAACCTTCTCCAGAACTTCCCGATTCACAACGTAACAAACAATGACAATTGCTTTTCGACATTAGCACCAAAGAAAACACACAAGGGATCCACACAAAGGATCCACACAAAGGATCCACACAAAGGAACACAATAAACAATGTACACCAGGAAGACAACATTCGTCTGCGTTTGTCACTTTGACAGGGCAAGAATTGTGTCAAAGTTTACAAGTCTGTCTGTTAAACTTTGGAAACAATTTACACCATCTTTTTTCCCCCACTACTGTAGGTATTTTGCCTAAATGGGGCTGGTCCCATATTGTTGCAGACCAAGTAGACAATCGGCTCTCGGTGGGTGATATGGTCAATAGCACACCGGTCGCGTTTACTTCCCATAATTTGTCTTGGTACCAATATGTCGGTTCTGTGGCGAAGGGGTTATGGACACAGTTCGTAATCCTGCATACTGCGTTCAAAACACAGCTGCGGGCTATCTGGCTGCAGACCGCCTTGCGTTGGTGTTTTTTTTTTATGAAAATGGTATGAGTGCCAGTCATTCAAAAAGCAATGGCAAACTACTGAACGTAAACTTGACAAATAGCCAAAAAAATGATGGAGTTGATTGCTACGTCATGTATAGGATATGCAACTAATTGAATCAATAAATGAATGGGTAGACATGAAATCTCAGGCAAACTTTATTGTTACAATTCCCGCCTGTCTGTAATGTTCGACATCAGTTAGAAGTTCACAAACTGGGTCAGTTCACGGTTGAGTTTTCACATGTTGAAAGGAGCTATCATCATCTTGTGCCTGGCCATCTAGCGTGGGCGACCATGCTTCTTCACATCTTGCAATGTCTAACAGCATATATCCATCCGTATGCTGACACCCTTCCGTGTCCTGTCACGACTGTCAAGAATTTTCTTTCGCTGTCTTCCTCTATCTCTCTTTCCATAAAAATGTCCAGTTGTTACAATATGATCCAGCTGATAGTCTTCTCATAATGTGGCGAAAAGAAAATGATTGCTGCCTCATTCTGTTGTTTATAATAAATTGTCTTTGTGTCTTAGCCTCTTTCAAAGTGGTTTTCAGGCCAAGGAATGTTCGCCATTCTTCAATGAAACCATATTTCTACAGCTTCTAGGGATTTTTGTTGTTGTTGTTGTTGCTTGTTTTCTAATTGTATAGAATGCAACGCCATATGTTCGAATTCGTTCTAAGGAATGTGAAAGCATTCGTTTTTCTATCTTCCAGTGACAAGGATCTATTGCATAAGATGTTCATAATTTGATAAAATGCAGTTTCTGCTTGTCCTATTCTGGTTTTATCTGTGTGATTCCATCTTCCATCTAACATTATCCAGGTGTCCAGATATTTTAATTTCTGCACTTGCCCCAAACTTACACCTTTTTTTCTTTATTTGTACTTTTAGTGTTTCTATTATTCAAGCTGTCTCTGTTTTACTTTCTACAATCACTGTATATATCAGTCCCGTCATTCCTCCTGGCTTGTTATTATCAATCCGGTGTCATCAGCATAACTAAGTTATTTACGTTGCGACTACCAATCACTATGCCTGGTGTATTTTCAATAGACCTTATTATATCCTCAGTGCTCAGTGTACTATGAAACACACTGTATCTGGAACAAGAACTTTCATATCAGAATCTGGCATTGTACCACCACGCATTCGGTCTTAGTCATCACACGTTTTGAAGTAGTGATAAACATGTGGTGATTTTAGTTTGATACCCGCGGAGAGTGATATATCATGTCTCCATATTTTTATGCCTGAAATAAAAGAATAGGAATGTTCTCGAAGTTTGACAAACATTTAGTGAGTTTATTTTATTGTGAGTTGACAAGGCATTTCCTAAACATGGGCCACAAAGAAGTGGTCCACGTTTACTGCCTGAAGTTGTCAATTATTCTGATGTTTAGTGTGTCAGCTGGGTGATGGATATGGCTGCCATGGAAATAATGGCTGCTATGAAAGTAATGACGGCCGCAAATTTGAGCAGCTTCGTCTCTGTCTTCTATACCTGAGTCGAGTTCTTTCGGTGATTAAGTACTCCATGGCTATACTCACGCTCAGCCGTTCTCAGACGAAGACACTTTAAATAATACTGAACGAGGCTATGACCATCAAACTTGGGTGCTCAAAGGATACAGTAAATCTTGGTGATTCAATGACTATGCTCAGGAAGATAGAAATGGGCTGGGCTAGAAAACAATGGGTGGAAGATCGTGATGAGGTCAAGGCTGGTGAAAATCATATTCATTTTTATGCCAGACCACTCAGGTGTAATAAGAATTGAATAAGCTAACAGGTTTGCTGTGGTAGCTATTGTGAAAAGGGAGCGAACAATGGACTGCGCGGATTTACCGAACGCACTGAGAGAGGCAAGACGATTAAACGAACGCTTATGAACAGAGATTTGATGTGTAGTAAGGTCGACTGACTTACTAGTATATCTGCTGTAATCAATGGAAATAGAAAATAATCTTCTTTTGATTAGGTTCAGATCAATACCTATGATTTACATACCATGATCATCTGTTGCACGAGGAAATGAATGGTAATCTAACTGACTAAGGGTATGTGTATGGGTACGTGTAAAATACGTGTTTTTACATCAGAGAGACAATGGTGTTTGTGTTTCAGAAGTTACTATTGACTGTCGTGTGTTTTGATAACAGTTTATTGTCGTGTGTTCTTGCTAGCCATGTGAGTAAATACATATAAATGTAGTTATCAATGACCTTCACTTATATCATTTATAGCAAATATGTTCTCCCCGCGTCAGTAAACACGGGAACACATCAAATACGTTATGATAAACAGCTGAGTCACCCGACTTCCATCAACATAAATGTTTGCCGCGAATGTATCTCATAGAAATGTCCAGATAATGGGCTGTCTTTCATCTACTTATCCGCCCCATACATTCTGTGTGCTCTCTCGTGTATACCAAGTGTAGACTCCAGCATAAAGAATGATGCACTTCTAAGATTGGTGATTACGAATACGCCAGAATTCTCCTATACATACGGGCACTTAGAACATTCTTTCAGATAAACACAAAAGCTAGTTCCTCGTTTGGGATATTCTGTGATGTATAGAACATCTTAACGTTTTTTTATTTTAAATTTACATACCAAGTACGAGAATTATCATATTCATCACCAATTATCATCTCCGCATTGAAGGTGGGCTGTACTGAGTCTCCGACACCTACTGTCCTACGTCTCACGGTTCACTAATACAGGCTTTTCCCAGTCCACTTCTTCATGTTGTCTACCCACCTGCAACGTTATCTTCCTCTTACATGCTTCCCTTTCACTTGTCCGTTCAACACATCCTTTAACAAGGAGTCGTAGCACTTTACGTGCCTGGTGTACCTTGATTGTTTTTCCTTATTTAGCAATGTTTTCTTCAATTTCAGTTTTTTTTTTTAGTTTTTATTCGCACCTTAAGTATTCGGATATGAGAAACTGTTTCATGCTATTGAATGTTGCCTTGGTCATCCCTATTCTTTCTTGTATTTGCCTCACATCTGCCATCCTCTGATATTACGAGTAATTTTCCTGGGGTTTAAAGATATTATCTTGTTCAAGCTTTTTTCTATTCACTGTATTATTGTCAAAATGGCTTGTTACTACAATCTTTGTTGATAACCATAAACCTTATTATGTTTATATTTATCTCCATGTTATGTTCACTGCTTGTTTGTTGTATTTGGTTTACACATTTTGGAGCTCCTACTAACGGACATTACTCACGCGGCATTTCAGAATCAGTTTAAACCCTAACTTAAAGATTACCCGCTGAAGAGAAATTGGCTAGACAACGTGTGCAACATTCACCTAGGGTGGGTCAAAGTAACAGGCAAAAAACAATTTTGGAAGATGCTAGTTTCAGGAAATTTTCGCTCCGAAGAACTTGGTAATGTTATCAGGCACGACGATCTGAGGGTAGTGGACCGGAGACTATGTCTTCTGAATAAGGCTGAAAATATAAGAGATCTCGAGTGCCACATAAGCTCTCAGAGCGACCCAGCCTAACATGTGTACCAGGACTCGTTCTGGGAAGTCTAAGCGGCTGGCGGGATATTATGATAACCTATAGAGTGCTGATTGGTCTGAGCGTAAAGGGCCAACATCATATACTCAGTGTGTCCCATTGCGTGAAGTGGGTTCTTTACTATACTTTTTTTCGTCTGGAGAGGAAGGAGTAAAGGAATTAAAGTAAAAGACCCTTTTCCACGCTTGAATACTTTAAAGAATGTCTGTATTGATCAGTCCCAAAAGAAATACACACACAAATTAATATCTCCGATTTAAATACCGATGAGATTTGAATAAAGTACCGTTGGATTTCATTTTGTTTTCGGACCTATTCAGTAGAAGTTGGCATAATATTTTTGATATAAACATTTTATGACAACGTCGAGTCTTAGTGCTTTCAAGACACACTAATGTCAGGTACATTAAGACCCGGATGAACGCATTTTAATTGTTTCCACTCCGTAGTTATTTTAAATTAGTCGGCATTGTATCCTGGCTCGTAGCTTCCGTCTCTGTTCACTTAAGAAAACTACATTCCATGTTAGGGCGGTGTCTTTTGTCATCCTAGATTACATTTGCAGAACAGATTAGCTCTTTCTCGCTCTAGCCAAAAAGTTACTTTGCTTTAGTAGTCCGTAAAATAAATGTTCAGAAAACTAACTCCATTAGCCAATAACAACGGCCCAAGGGCGCATAAATCACCCACCATACGACGCTGATGTTGAGACAGAAGGCGTGGAAATCCAGGTGAAGTGTTATGTTTAAAAGTTATCTGCATGTCTTTTTTACCGGACATCGCAATCAACTTTTTTACTGTTTGTTATTTTCCACGAAATTTTACGTTTAAGTAATCTGCCATTGCTTTCTGAACAGGATGACGCTCATACCATTGTGAAAATCAACGCAAAGCAGGCGGCTTCTACATAACCTGCAGCTGACTTCGCACCCCGTATGTCGGGATTGTGAAACCATGTTCACTACTTCTAAACCAATTTGTTACATGTCTGGATGTGTGATGGGTATATGATGATGTCCCCGTATTTGTTACATGTCTGGATGTGTGATGGGTATATGATGATGTCCCCGTATTTGTTACATGTCTGGATGTGTGATGGGTATATGATGATGTCCCCGTATTTGTTACATGTCTGGATGTGTGATGGGTATATGATGATGGCCCCGTATTTGTTACATGTCTGGATGTGTGATGGGTATATGATGATGGCCCCGTATTTGTTACATGTCTGGATGTGTGATGGGTATATGATGATGTCCCCGTATTTGTTACATGTCTGGATGTGTGATGGGTATATGATGATGTCCCCGTATTTGTTACATGTCTGGATGTGTGATGGGTATATGATGATGTCCCCGTATTTGTTACATGTCTGGATGTGTGATGGGTATATGATGATGTCCCCGTATTTGTTACATGTCTGGATGTGTGATGGGTATATGATGATGTCCCCGTATTTGTTACATGTCTGGATGTGTGATGGGTATATGATGATGGCCCCGTATTTGTTACATGTCTGGATGTGTGATGGGTATATGATGATGTCCCCGTATTTGTTACATGTCTGGATGTGTGATGGGTATATGATGATGTCCCCGTATTTGCTACATGTCTGGATGTGTGATGGGTATATGATGATGTCCCCGTATTTGTTACATGTCTGGATGTGTGATGGGTATATGATGCTGGCCCCGCATTGTATTGACCAATTGCCAGTTGACGGGGGGTGTGGTCAACATGACGTAGGTCACATTTTCTTCCCAGGATATTCCCTCTTACTCATTTAAGGCTTCATCGACCTGACATCCCTGGTTTAAATCTGCCTCGGTGGGGATTCTAATACATGACCGCCTACCCGGCACGCGTGCGTGCTAGCTATTGCGCATAAATGCTTCAGTCTCCTCGCATGGATCACACGTGGAGCTTCTCGTTAAAGCACACCAACTCCGCACTACTGGCCAGAATCTAAACGTGCCTATACCAGAATAAGACATGCTATGAATATTCTTGTGTGGGTAGGTTTTATAATACGGAATTTAGCTTGGACACATTAATTCCACATTTGAAGATAGCCAACCAACCTCATTCCTCCCGCTCCAGCCTTAGATGGACTATTACAATCATAGCCAACATCTCCGCCAACAGTTTAGGTTCGATGATTGTCGATGTGAATCTTCTACAGCTCCTAGCCATTGGATATGTAACGTTCCATGTAACATACTCAAGGTGGTTGGCCTCCTTTCCTGCTCTAACAATTGTTGAAGTTCATGACACACTAGCCAGTATCATCCTGGCCTACAAGTTCAGCTCTAATGAGTCTCCAATACATCCAGACCCGCGTCTTCAGGTCGCACTCAGAGAAGATTCTACCAGGGCAGCTCTTCATGTTGTCCACCAACATGTAACACTTTCCTGAAGATGGACCGTACCCAATGTTGTCCTAATAACCCATTGTGCACCAATCAACACATCATGTTTCATAAGCTATTGTAAGTGCGATCAACCATTGTCTTTGTCCATGAAGACAGGCAGCGTGCGTGATCTGCTGTTGTGCACCAAGCAAGGCAGTGTGTGTGATCAGCAAATGTACATCAAGTAACGCAGCGACTCCCTGAGTGCATAAGGCAAAGCACCATGTGTAATAACAACACATCATTTGTGATCAACAATTATTCGTGTGTATCAAATAACACAAGGTATGTTCTTATATCTTGTACGTAGGTCAGTATGGCCGAATGGATAAGAACGCGTGTAAGGGGTTAAACCCCTTCACTGGGCAATTGGGCTAAAATATTTACCTATCGTCATTGACTTGGGGGCGTAAATTACAAGTACCTCGGAAGTCGTAGTGGGTTCGCCAAATGGCGAGGGACACTGTTAATCAATCAATCAATCATGTGCCATGTCGGAAAGCGTGGGCGGTCATGACTCACCATTTCACTCGATCACCAGAGTCGTGGATCAGCTCAGTGTTCCTGTCTCGTCCATGCCATGTGGCCAAGCTATCTAGGTATTTTCCTCTCGGTCTTCTTCTTGGTCTGTTCCCTTCGATTTTGCCAGTTGTCACTAAGTTCTCCAATCCATTTCTTCTCATAACATGTCCAAAACATTTTTACTGTCTACGTCTAATCTCTCGATTTTCATTTGTCTACTGTAGTACTTGGTCATTGGTTTTTCTGTCTGTCCTTGGTATTCTTTGCATTTTCCTCAGAAACCACATTTCTGCAGCCATCAGATGTTTTTCAGCTTGACTGCTCATTGTCCAAGTTTCACATCCATACAAAAGAACAGGCTCTATGTATCCCCTCAACACTCTTTTTCTCGTTTCTGTTGACATCTTTTTATTGGTCAGAATGTTTTTCATCTTGCTAAAGGCTACTTTCGCCATGGCGATTCTTGTTCTAATCTCTTCAAGGCATCTCCCATCAGATGTTGTGACTGTTCCAAAATAATTGTACCGATTCACTTGTTGAAGAATATTCCCATTTACTTGTATATTACATTGTGGTACTTCGTTCTTCCTAGTGACGACCATAACCTGTGTCTTCTTACAATTTAATTCCAACCCCAGCTGCTCACTGTGTACAACAACTGTGTACAACAACTGTGTACAACAACTGTGTACAACAACTGTGTACAACAACTGCGTCTACTAATTAGGGAAAGCTAATCCACACGCAAAATTCAGTCCAGTGCTACTAGAAATAGTGTGTATGGACTACGCTTGAGTTCAAAGTGAGCGAGCGCCAAATAAAATATCTTTTTGCTCCTGGCCTTAGGATACTAAAGACAGATGGCTACCCATTTCATCATAGAGTATAGCGTAGGTTGCCTCTTTGACAGGAATACAATCGTGCTTTTTTTTTCCATATGGTCATTGTCTCTTTCGGAAATCTACTACAAAATCTGCTGTGACTGAAAGAATTAAGAGTTAACCCTCATCTAACCGTTCAAGCGACTCAAAAAGGATAAAAGCCCAGTTTTAGTTTTGACAGATTTCTCATCAAGGCAAATAAAGAAATACCCCAACCGTGTTTGTTCTGTTCTAGGGATTATTAAAGACGTTTTATGACACTGACGTATAGCAGATGGCGTGGAAAAGATGCTCTTGACACAAAATTAGCAGGGTGTGACTGTCAGAAAACTGAACAAAAGTAAAGCCATAATGGCTGCTGCATTTTGATACTTGGCTGTTAGCATGCAAGATATTTCATGTTCTATTACTGGCTTCAGCGACTCGAGTTTTGAGTGCACATTTCAAATGTTACCAAGCTTTAACAGATTCACTGCCAAACAAACAGTAAGTTTGGACCAAACAAAAATGGATGGTTGAAAATGGGAAGTAAAGATGTAACAGTTATGTCTTTAAAGTTGTTAATATGGTAGCAGATATGTTTTATTATAATGGAATACAACACTTCGGGGTTATATAAGCCATGACAGATACTAGAAGTCGCTTAATACGCTTAATAACATGACACTTAATCAGTTAAGTAATATATATCAACGTCTGTGGCTTCGGGTTAGTGAACGCAGTTTCATAATGCCGACTTTTTTTTAAATGTTGCAGTCAACACCAGCATTTTTCAGATGTTGTTGATGTACTAGGCAAGTTTTTACGTTCAGTAGCTTGCCATTGATTTCTGAACGACCGGCTCCCATACCAACACGTTATAACACAACGCGACACGGTCTGGTAAGCAGCTCACGAACCGCGTTCGCAAGCCTTTGGCCACGGAGGACGTGCCGACTAACTGCGTTTAAAGTTAGCCACAAACGATTTTGAAGCAGACCTTTTTGCGTTGATTTTCACAATGGCATGAGCGACAGACTTTCAGAAAGCAATGGCAAAGTTTAAAAATTTGTTGCAAATCCATTACAGTACGTCGCAGTCAACCCCAGTGTGTATGTGTGTGCGCGCGTGCATGCGTGCGTGCGTGTGTGTGTGTGTGTGCGTGCGCGCGCGCGCGTGTGTGTGTGTGTGTGTTTTCTGTTTGTGATTTCTTGACCAGTTTAGGTTTCTGTAGTATGGGATTTCTTTCTGAACTGCCGGAGCTCATACCTTTGTATGGGAAATAACGCACGGCGGTCTGCTTACAAATCGCCCGCAGCTGTGTTTCGAACGCGGTATGCGGGATTACGAACTGCATTCGTAACTCCCTCGGCACAGAGATGGTCATGGAAAAGTTTTTTTTTTTTTTTCGCATATCCTTTACAGGACATTGCTGTCAACATCAGCATCTGTCAGCTGATTGTTGATTTCTTGGCAAGATTACGCTCAGTAGTTTGCCATTGCTTTCTGAGCGGCCGGCTCACATACCCCGTACGTTACCGACGCGGAGAGAACCGCTACCGATTCTCGCGCAACGTCACGTTACTTACGAGAGTATACGAGATTACGGAGAAAGTCGTGTAACATCTAGACCAGGGAGACCGGCAAAGTACTGACCTTAAAATTGCCTAGAATACGACAAAACTGCTGGGATTGATTGCGACGTCCAGTGAAGGACATGCAAATAAATTGTTTAAGGCTTAACGGATGTAGTGGGTGGATACATAATGTTTCTCTCTCATATATTTACTTTGCGTTTAAAATTCAACCGCTAATTATGTCCATTGAAAATTCAAAGATAATGTGACATTACATAATGATGTATTTTTCTTGCATGGAAACATCACACTGAATTCAAACTTAATAGCTCTAATTGACCAGATCCCTCCGTTGTGTATCCAACTTGATGTGGTAGAAGTGTGTGTGTGTGTGTGTGTGTGTGTGTGTGTGTGGTGTGTGTGGTGTGTGTGTGTGCGCGTGTGTGTCTGCGTGTGCATGTGCGCATGTGTGTGTATGCTCTATTGACCGCAATAACTGTGCCAACCATACCGCAGAAACTTGCTGGGTCTCCTATATCGGACATTTCAAGTGATATTGACGAGGTGAAAAGAGACACAAGCCTCGCTTCGTACTAGCCTCAAAGTCGATCTGACAGTTAGGAATTAACTTGCCCAGACAGAACGAACAGTTGAAATGTTCTCCCAGTTTTCAGTGTCTCTGTATTTTTCGCTTGCCTCGATCAAATCCTAAATTAACGACGTTCATTTCTAACTACTCAGTATTAGTTAGTTAGTTAGTCGTGGTTCCAACTTCACGGCAACGGGTCATCCCCATATTGCTCCGTTCCTGTGCCAGTGAATATCACACAAAATGCTCCTCACTGCCCAAAGTGAACAATGGAATAGACAGGGGTATCGGCAAGCCAACAGCCCGTACAGGTACACTGTGCATAATGCCGCTGCCAGAATGCCAACACAAAAGTCCTCCATGAAAAATACAGTTCATCGTCGATGGAAATGGCAGTCACCAGAAAGACTTCATTGACCCAGGTTTTATCCCATATGGCTTGATCTCTTTCCACAGGACGACCCGCGAAAGCGCCGCACAAAGCGCGAACTCTGTAGCTCCAGCGGCGACTCCCAGGGTCTCCTGAAAAATGCACTTATGAACCGAAAAGGCAAATCAGTCAATACAGCAACAGCCGGCCGCCATCTTTCCGAACATGCAGTTCACGCTACAAACAACCGCAGACAGATGTAAAAGCATTCTACGCGAAATTCACAGCTCACAGTGTCGCACCACGCACTCACTCAGTAGCAGGGCGAGATAACCATATCCTCCTTAGTCGCCTCTTACGACATGCATGGTAGGCAACACTGTTACTATTCTTTGCTCCCCCCGTATGGGCCCCGGCAACACACGGGCACTCAGTATGCAAGTGGCAAATGATTTGGTGTGCCGAAGGGTAATTAATACAGCGTGTTTGTAAAGTCTCACTACACTTTGTACGTAGAACAAATCTGAAACAAATTCTTTCTTCAGTTGATAACACCATTCTGTTTGGGGTGCAATGAATTATACCAGCAGACGACAGCCAGTGTTGCACATGTTTTGATGACATCATGTACTTCATTTTTG